>VMDR010037310.1:0-10270 GCA_007922815.1 Macrotus californicus | reverse complement strand
TCATATTACACCCTTTATATCCTTTGAAATTGCTTTTTTACACTTTTATTTTATAGTCCTTTTCAATTTGTTCTTTTATCTTGAATTCTTGGGTTGATATTCCTCCTATACATTCTGTCTGCTGACTCTCCTTCACAATGAATTATTTCTTCATATAGACACTTTTTAAAGTTGTGAGTTCATCTTCAGTGGAGATTGTTCTTTTCTGTGGAAGTGAGGTCTGTGTGCTATGAGCTACAGAATTGTCACCACAGGATTATGGTTTTTAATGCCAAAAACCCAGAGGTTTCAGTGATCTGGACCAGTTTTTGTATTTCCTCACCTTAGGGCTTGTATCATGTGAGGTGTGTAACTTTGGATCTTCCATATTTGTGTGTGTGTGTATCCTTAGTTTTTATTTTCTTGTGGAAAGTTATTTTGTTGTTTAGTTTGTTTGTTTTGCCATCAAGAAGTCTAGGCAAAGACAAATTTTCTTGTGGTTTCCCTGAGCCAGTGGAATTTTTATAGTTCCCCACTTTCAGGGGCAGCTTTTCCAGGATCCCAGCTCTGTGTAGGGGTCTTGGTTCCAGCTCCATGGTCTTGGGCTGCCCAAGGCCATGTCCTTTATCCCAGGTTTTTCCCCAATCCTGGCCCCCAGCTCTGCATCTAGTCTGATGGTTTCAAGGCTGCTGTTGCTTCTACTTTTCCTCCCTTCTGGCCTTTAGCTGTTGCTCCATTTCTGGTACTCAGGGATTTCTTCTTCTTTTAGTCTTTCATGTTCCACCATGTATTTCAAATGCTTTACTAATTACTATTAATTGTTACTAGTGTTACATTTTGTCCAGTGTTTCTTATGTGTCTAGTGGGCAGGGGGTTCTCTTAGCTCAGCCACCGTGTGGCTGGGACTGAAGACTCGATTATTTCTTTGACGATGGCTCCTCTTCCAGCCTTCCTACCTTTTCTAGGTGACTGTTGTCTTGAGTCTAAATTTATATGTATTGTATTGTCTTTTGTCTGTCTTGGAATTCCCCTGGGAGGATTTCTTGAGCCTATGTTCTAATTCACTATATCAATTTTCTTTTTTCATTACCTAATCTGCTTGTGCACTGCCTCACTTGCATTTTAAAATTCAGTGATCAGCTTTTTAATCTCCAAGAACATTTCTGTCCCCATCAGGTCTCTCTCCTGGCCATCTGTTTCCTTCTCAGGCTTGTCCAGAGGCAAGGAGTAGCCAGCATCTCCAGTAGAAGCGGGAGCTCCTATGAGAATCCCTTCTGGATCCACTGGACAGCATCTCCATCTCTGAAGTAGTCGCTGTGGGTGGAGGATGGTGATGTGCTCCCAGGACAGAGACAGGCCCACAGAGACAGGTGCCAAGAACTGAGATGAGGGCAGGGGGTCCACGCAGAGCAGCTCTGTTTACAGTTGAGGAGATACTGTGTGGGGAACCCACATGAAATGTCCACCTAGACACTCTGCCCCCACCTGCTGAATACCTGCTTGCCTTTGTTGCTACATATGCTGGCTTCTGTTTGGTAACTGGGAGAAGAGAAAGAAGGAAGTGTGCGCCATGGTTAGGAAAAGAGAGGATGGAGAGAATGTAAAAAAAAAAAAGAAAAGAAAAGGCTGCCCCTGACAGCCCGTAGACTGAGCGCATGCCCCTTGGTTTAGGGGATGGGGACTGGAAGCCAGAGGCTGCCTTCCCAGGAGATGGTGTCCACAGCCAAAACCTTGAGACATGTTTATGTCAGAGCTCTGGCTTCCCTCACAGCCACGTGGTGACAGACCCACTGCACCGTCCTGCCTCCTCAGCAGACACTTTCTTTGCCCACTAGGGCATTTCTGTATCTGCAGCCTCCAGCGACAGCCACAGGCCCTCCAGGAAAACTGGCAACAGACCCTCTGTGTCCCTAGCAGCTCAGCTCTGTGCTCCTGTCATCTGCCTGCCTTTACCCAAAAAGCCAAAGGCAAAAACAGTTTCCTGTTTGGTGTTGTTTCTGTGCTTGCACTGTGGGAGTCCTGCAAGGTCCCTACCACCCCTTACTCATGCTGAGAAGTGAAAAAGCACTGAGGCCAAAGCAGTGCCCAGCATGGGGTGGGAGCTGGGCTTCCTGGTCTCTCCTCACCCCCCTCCCAGGGGCCCCCATGTCCTAGCCCTTCCTTTCCTTGGTCAGCAGGTATCTACTGAGCTCCTCACTGGTGTCAGACACTGTGTGTGTGTGAGGTGGTGGGGGGTGGGGGGGTTGGCCATAGGATACAATGGAGGGCCCTCTCCAGAGCAAGAAAGAAAGCACAGAGACAGGCCTCCCAGAGTCTTAGGGGAAGCCCCACACTGTCCACCCTGGGCTCAAAGTCACAGGTTTTTTTTTTTTTTTCTTTTTCCAAGAAAATGTTTATTTTGAAATAATTATATATTCAGGAAGTTGCAAAGAAACATAGAGGAAACTGTGTATGCTTCCCCCAGTCTCCTCCAAGGGTGACATCTTACATAACTACTACAATATCAACCCTCGGAAACTGACATTGGCACAACACAGAGATTATCTGGATTTCACCAGATATACATGCACGTGTCTGTCTGTGTGTGTGTGTGTGGGGGGGAATCTATGCAAGTCTATCACACATGTAGCTTTATGTGAGCATCATCCGGTCAAGATACTTAACTGTGCCATCATCACCCGGCTCCCTGCAGCTATCCCTTTATGCACATTCCTACCTTTCTTTCCATTCCTCTCTCATCCCCTCTGGCAACCACTAATCTATTCTCAATCTCTGTAATTACATTATTTAAAAAGTGTTATATAGCCCTGGCCTGTGTGGCTCAGTTGGTTGGAGTGTCATCCCATAAACCGAAGCATCATGGATTTGATCCCCTGTCAGGGCTCATATCTAGGTTTTGGGTTTGAGCCTCACTTGAGGGGCGTGACAAGAGGCAACCAACCAAAATTTCTCTCTCACATCGATGTTTCTCTCCTCTCTCTCCCTCCCTTCCTCTCTCTAAAATCAGTAAGCAGCCCTGGCTGGTGTGGCTCAGTGGATTGAGCACTGGCCTGTGAACCAAAGGGTCGCAGGTTTGATTCCCAGTCAGGGCACATGCCTGGGGTGTGCACCAGGTCCCCAGTCGGGGGCGCATGAAAGGCAGCCACACACTGATCTTTCTCTAAGTCTTCTCCCTCCCTTCCTCTCTCTAAAATCAGTAAGCCTGTCCTCAGGTGAGGATTTAAACAATGTTGTATAAATGGAAACATGCAATATTATCCTTTTAAAATTGGCTTAAAAACACAATTTCCTACAGTTTCCTCCAAGCTTTTGTGTATATTAATGATACATCATGCCTTTCTGTTGCTGAGCAGTGTTCTATGGGATGGATGTACAAAGGTCATTTAACGATTTACCCGTTGAAGAACATTTGGGAAGTTTCCAGGTTGCATCTATTATGAATAAAGTTTTTATGAACATTTATGTACAAGATTCTACATAAAAATAAGTTTTAATTTATCTGATATAAATGCCCAAAAGTGCAATTGCTCAGTTTTATGGTAAGTCAGTCTACTTCTAGTTTTAAGAGGAACTGCCAAAATCTTTCCCAGAGTGCCTGACCGTTTTACAGTTTCCCACCAGCAAAGTGTCGGTGACTCAGTGTCTCCACATCTTCACTGGCATTTTTATTTTTGTCATGTATGCATTTAGGTGTATAATATGTAGCTTTGATTTGCACTTCTCTAACAGCTAATGATGTGCAACATCTTTTCATGTGTTTATTTGCCATCTATATATCCTCTTCAGTGAAATATCTGTGTAGGATTTTTGCCCATTTTCTTACTGGATTGTTTGAAGGTGTTTTTACTGTTGAGTTTTGAGGATCTTAGATACAAGTCCTTTGCCAGATATGTGATTTTCATCCAGCCTGTATTTTTGCCCTTTCATCCTGAGTCTTGTGGTCAAATGTTTGTATTTTAATTTTAAGGTCTAGTTTATCAAATTTTCCTTTTCTGGGTTGGGCTTACACTGTCAGTCTCAGAACTCTGCTTAGTGCTAGATTCGGAACATTTCTTCCCACGTTTTTTTCTAGACATTTTTATAATTTTACATTTAAGTCCATGATCCATTTTGAATTAATTTTTGTATAAGGTATGGAGCTTAGGTCAAGGATCAGTTTTTTGCCAATGCATATCCAATTGTTTCAGTACCATTTATTAAAAAGCTGTCCCTCCTTCACTGAATATTTTTTTGCTCCTTTGTCAAATATCAACTGGACATATTTGTGTGAATCTATTTTTGCGTCCTCTAGTCTGTTCTGTCTGTTGTCTGTCCCCCTGCAGGTGCCCACATTGTCTTAATTACCGTTGCTACGTGATGAACCTCCAGCTGTATTTTTTTTTTTTCAAAATTGTTTTGACCAAGCTAGGGCTAGTGTCTTTCTATGTAAATTTTAGAACAATCTACAAAAACCTTACTGAGAATTCGGTAGGAATTACATGAAACCTATAGGTGATTTGAAGGAAACGTGGCATCTTTACTATGTTGAGTCTTCTAATCAATGAGCATAGTATGTCTCTCCAAGTTCTTAGGTCTTCAGTTTCTTTCATCAGAGCACTTTGTAGTTTTCATTACGTATATCTTGTACATGTTTTGTTAGATTTATACCTAAGTAAGTTTTTGGAGCAATTTTAAATGGCATGTCGATTTTTCATTTTGGTTCCCACTTGTTTATTGTCAGTGCATGTACGTGCCACTGATTTTTGCATGTTGATCTTACAGCCTTACTGAACTCTCTCATTCTAGGAGTTTTTTTAATACCTTGGGGTTTTACTCATATACAATATGTCATCTTCAAATAGAGACCATTTAATTCTTCCACTCCACTTTCTATGCTTTTTATTTCTTTTCCCTGCCTTATTGTGGTAGCTAGAACTGCCAGTGTTGTGTTGAATTAGGATCGTGAGAATCGAAATCCTTATCTTGCTTCTGACCTTGGAGGGAAAGCATTTGGTCCTTCAGTATTAAGTATGATGTGAGTATAGGCTTTTTGAAGATGCTCTTTACAAGATTGAAGAAGTTCCCCTATATTCCTACTGTACCAAGAGTGGTCATCATAAATGGGGGTTGAATTTTATCAAATGCTTGATTTGGGTCAAAAGATACCATATGGTTTTTCTTTTTTAGCCAGATGAGATGAATTACATTGATTAATTTTTTAAATGGTGAACCACCCTTGCGTGCTTGGAATAAATCCCACTTAGTCATTGTATATTATTCTTTTTATACCTTGCTGGACTCAGTTTGCTAGAATTTCATGGAGAATTATTGTATCTAAGTTCATGAGAGGTATTGGTCCAGTTTTCGTTTTGTGTGTGTTTCCCTCAGGACTTGGCATCAAAGTAATACTGGCCTGAACGCAATGAGTTGAGGGGGCTCCATCCTCTTTTGTTTTCACAGAGTGTGTGGAGTGGTATTTATGAGTGTTTTGAAATGCTCTTTTCTGACTGTGTGGTGGAATTCTCTGATGGTGCCACCAGGGCCTGGATATTTCCTCGTCAGGTGCTTTAACATTACAAATTTAATGTCCTTAATAGTTACAGTCATATTCAGGTTATCTATTTACTTTTGGCTAAGTTTTATAGTTTTCAAGTAATTGGCCCATTTTTCTAAGTTGTTGAAGTTATGAGGGTAAAGTTATCACAGTGTTGCATTACTATCTATTTAATGGCTGCAGGATCCACTATAAAATCCTGTTTCATTCCGGTATTAGTGATGTGTGTCTTCTCCCTTCCAATCTCTGTCAGTCTTACTGGGCATTTATCAATTTTTAAAAATCTGAAGAACCAGATTATATTTATTTTTCTATTACTTTCCTGTTTTCAATTTTGTTGATTTCTGCTCTTATGTGATTTCCTTCCATCTACTTGCTTAGGATTTATTTTGCATTTATTTTTTTAGGTTCTTAATATGGGAGATTAAATGATTGATTTCAGACCTTTTCTTTTTTTATGTTTTTATTTTTTAAATTATATTTTATTGATTATGCTTTTAGAGTTGTCCTGATTTTTCCCCTTTGCCTCCTTTCACCCACTCTGTCAGGCAATTCCCTCACCATTGTTCATGTCCATGGGTCAAGTTCTTTGGCTTCTCCATTTCCTATACTTTACTTTACACGCCCATGGCTATTCTGTAACTACCTATCTGTTCTTAATCCCCCCACCTCTTCACCCATTCTCCCTCTTGCCGCTGCCATCTGGCAACCATCAAAATCTCTGTGTCCATGATTCTGTCTCTGTTCTTCTTGTTTGTTTAGTTGTTTTTAAGAGTCAATTGTTGATAGATATGTATTTTTTGCCATTTTATTGCTCATAGTTTGATCTTCTTTTTCTTAAATAAGTCCCTTTAACATTTCATATAATAATGGTTTGGTGATGATGAACTCCTTTAGTTTTTTCTTGTTTGGGAAGCTCTTTATCTGCTCTTTGATTCTAAATGATACCTTTGCTAGGTGGAATCTTGGCTGTAGGTCCCTGCTTTTCATGACTTTGAATATTTCTTGCCAGTCCCTTCTAACCTGCAAAGTTTCTGTTAAGAAATCAGCTGACAGTCTTATGGGAACTCACCTGTAGGTAACTAACTGATTTTCTCTTGCTGCTTATAAGATTCTCTCTTTATCTTTAACCTTTGGCATTTTAATTATGGTATGTCCTGGAGTGGGCCTCTTTGCATCCATTTTGTTAGGGACTCTTTGTGCTTCCTGGACTATGTCTATTTCCTTCACCAAATTAAGGAAGTTTCCTTTCATTATTTTTTCAAATAGACTTCCCACTTCTTGCTCTTTCTCTTCTCCTTCTGGCACCCTTATGATGCAAATGTTGGACCTCTTGAAGTTATCCCAGGGGTTGCTTATACTTTCCTCATTTTTTTTGGATTCTTTTCTTCTTCTTGTTCTGATTAGTTGTTTTTTGGTGCCTCATGTTCCAAATCATTGATTTGATTCTCAATTTTATCCACTCTACTGTTGTTTCTCTGTAAATTGTTCTTTATTTCAATTAGTGTCTCCTTTGTTTCTGACTGGATCTTTTTTTATGTTGTTGAGGTCCTTATTAAGTTCCTTTAGTTCCTTATAACCAGTGTTTTGAAATTTATATCTGATAGATTTCTTATCTCCATTTCATTTTGTTCTTTTTCTGGAGTTTTGACCTGTCCTTTCATTTTGGCCATGTTTCTTTTTCTCTTCATTTTGGTAGCCTCTCTGTATTTTTTTTTCTATGTACTAAGTAGAGCTGCTTTGACTCTGTGTCTTGGTAGTGTGGCCTAATGTAGTAGGTATCCTGTGTCCAATGGCACAGCCTCCCCCAATCACCCAAGCTGGGTACTCGAGGTGCGCTCTTCATGGGGGCTGAGTACACTCCCCTCTTGAAGTGTAGCCTTGGTTGCTGTTGGCAGATTGATGGGAGGGATTTACCCAGGTCAGTCAGCTGGAATGATTGGCTCTGACCACTGACCACCAATCTCCAGCTTTCATGAAGGATCAGCTATGTAGGGGCAGGGTGGTGGTGCTCCAATGTGGTCTGTAGCTGTCCAATGAGTATACTGGCCCTGGTGTTTCCCAGGTGGTGCAGGCCAAGGTCAGCCCCAACCTCTTTTGCCCAGGACATCCTGACTGAGCTGTAAAGCAATCTGAGATGTCTGCTACTTGTGCTGGGCTTAGAGATTCCCAGGTGAAGCCACACTGTGAAACTAGTCTGGCTGCTGCTAGTGTGGGGCAGGCCTGGGGCTCGGTGAAGCCAGCTGTTGCTTATTTGATAGGATTTAGGAAGTTGTGAAGCATGAGGCAAGACCAGTCACTCATGGAAAAGCAGCTTGTGTGGGGCCCATAAGTTGGGTGTGGCAGAGTCTCTGGGAATCTCCAAGGCAAGTCAAACCATATTAGCCAGGTTGATGGAGGCCCAGCTACTCTGGTGCTGGAGCTCAGAGGGAGTGAGTCTGAGTAGGTGAGTCCATATGTGGGTTCTCTAAGAGGAACTGCTTCCACCTCCAGAAGTTTCTTCCACTGACTCAATTCCCACTGGTTTTTGCAGCCAGAAGTTGTGGGGACTTACCTTCCTGGCACTGGAACCCTGGGCTGGGGGGCCTGGTGTGGGGCTGGGACTCCTCACTCCTGAGATGTCCCTCCCAAAGTTTTATCCACCACATGCGGGTATGGGACCCACCTGTTCTGTGTCTGCACCCTTCCTGCCAGCTGGATGGATGTGGTTTCTTTACTTCCATACTTGTCAGACTTCCATTCAACTTGATTTCTGATGGTTCTGACTGTCCTGTATTTTAGCTGTAATTTTGATGTGGTTGTGTGAAGAGGTGAGCCATGTCTGCCTGCACTATGATCTTGATTGGAAGTCGAGACCTTTCCACTTTTTTCTCATGTCAGTATCTAATGTTGTACGTTTCCCTCTCATTACTTCTTTAGCTGCATCTTACAAATTTTGACATGTTGTGTTTGAATTTCACCAGGTGATATTTTCTTTTAATTTCTTTTGAGACTTCCTCTTTAACCCATGGATTATTTAGAAAGATGTTGTTTAATTTCAAAGTATTTGGAGATTTTCTTGTTGCCTTTCTGTTATTGTTTCCTAGTTTGATTCCATTGTGGTCAGAAAACATACTCTGTATGATTTCAATTTTTAAAAAAAAATTTGTTAAGGTATGTTTCTTGACCCGAGATATGGTCTATATTGCTAAATGTTTCATGGGCACTTAAAAATAACGTTCTACTATTGCTGGGTGGAATATCCTATAGATGTCCATTAGATCCTGCTTGTTGAGAGCTTTGTCTGGTTTTTCTGTATGTGTGCTGGTTTTCTGCCTAGTCTGTAAATCAAGTGCTGAGCGTGAGGTGTGGAAGTCTCCAGATAGAATGGTGACTTTTCTATTTCTCCCTTCACCTCTATTAGCTTTTGCTTCATGTATTTTGAAACTTTGTTGTTTGGCCCACATGCATGAAGGACAGCTAGATCATCTCGGTGAATCGACCCTTTCACCACGAAGTGTGTCCTGTTTTGGCCGAGCAATCTTCTTGTAGTCTATCTGATACTAATATAGCCACTTCTCTTTAATTACAAAAGTGTTCACATGATATATATTTTCCATTTTGAAACTTATTTTATTGAGATATAACTGACATTTAACATTATATTATTTTTAGGTATGCAACATAATGATTCGGTATATTGCAAAGTGATCATCCCAATAAATCTTAAAATCCACCACCACACATAGTTAATTTTATAGCTGGAGTTTGTACATTTTGACCACCCCCACCAACCTCTACTCCCTACCTCTGACAACCACAATCTGTTCTCTGTATTTGAGTTTTGTGTCATTTATTTGCTTTTAGATTCCATATGAAAATGAGATCATATGGTATTTGTCTTTTTCTGTCTGACTTATTTCACTTAGCATAATATTCTCAAGGTCCATCTATATTGTCAAAATGGCAAGATTTTCTTCTTTTTCATGGCTGAAAATATTTTATATATATATATATTATATTTTCTTTACCCATTAACTTTGATAAATCCTTAGATTACTTTCATGTCTTGTCTAGTGTAAATAATGCTGCAATAACCATGGGGTTACATGACTTTTCATATTAGTGTTTTCAATTCCTCAGGATAAATAACCAGGAATAAAATTGCTGGATCATATGGTAGTTCTATTTTTAATTTTTTTGAGGAACTGCCATACTGTTTTCCACAGCGGCTGCACCCATTTGAATTCACACCAACAGTGCACAAGTCTTTGATTTTCTCCACATCCTTGCCAACACTTATTTCTTGTCTATTTGACAATAAGGTGGGCTTGATTTGCGTTTCCCTGGTGATTGGTGATGCTGAGCACTTTTTCACATACCGATTGGCTATCTGTATGTCTTTTTTTTGGAAAATGTCTCTTCATGTGTATTTAGATTTACTGCCCATTTTTAATCAAATTGTTTTTTGCTATTGACTTCTTTGAATTTTTTCTATATTTTGGGTATTAACCCCTTATCAGATATATAACTGGAAAATATTTTCTCTTATTCATATGTTGTTTTTTGATATTGTTAATGGATTCCTTTGCTATGCAGAAGCTTTTGTATGTATACATATTCTCCTTTATTTTTACTTTCATTGCCTTTGTTTTTGGTATCAAACCCAAAAAATCTGCCAACTTAAAAAAATATGTTTGTGTTTATCATTTCCATCCTTTTATTTTTGACCTTTTGATGTCATTATGTTTAAGTAAGTTTCTTGCAGACAGTTTACCT
>VMDR010037309.1:0-10263 GCA_007922815.1 Macrotus californicus | reverse complement strand
ACAAATTGAAATAAAGAAAAATAATATAAAATTTCAAATGCCTGTATACATGTGTTTCTGAAGTCTTTGAAGAGTATTTGGAAGGTCACAAAATAAGATACTTCGATGACAGAGATATGAACAGAATGCATAAAAAATTTTTCTTAGCTTTTCTATCAGAAAATGGAACAATGAAATTAAGCTCTCCTAAGCCAGAATTTATAAGATAAATGATAAATTTAGCCCCATTTTTCTCACATCATTTAAACAAGGAAGTCAATGGTGAAATATTTAAAACTAATGAATTAAAGAGTGGCATAAAATGGTAATTAGATAATAATGAGTTCATGAAGTAAGATGGCAATAGAGGAGAAGTCATCAAATGACAGAAACGGAACCAGTGCGTTAATGAGGAGCGACACCGAAGAGCAGAAATACTGAATACAACAACAGCTATGATGGAGTGCATATCGGATAGATTGATGCAGACAAAAACAGTTTAAGAATTTTTCCTACTGCTTATCTAATATAGTTAGAGGAGGAAAAATTATCCTTATAATTAAGTGACTCTAGAGATGACCTCCAAGTAAATCATTTCATATTTAGAAAATGAGAATTTGAAGTTCTTTCAAGTTTAGTTTGCTTTTGTCTTAAAATGATCGTGGTTTATGTTTGTTACCTAGAAATGCTTACGATGCATATAGACCATGTCTGAAGATCCCTACCTGCTTCTCCTCGGCTCAGAGCAAGGGAGCAATCTGGTATGTTGTCAGGTTGAGGTCAGGAAGACATGACAAGAGTAAAATCAATAGCTAATATGGTTCCTGTATCCATCAGACAAAAACAGAAACAGGTGTGTGTGTGTGTGTGTGTGTGTGTGTGTGTGTATAAATAAATGTTTTCAGGGACTTGACCTTGGCTTACATGGCTGTGGCCCCTGGTTAGGTGAGTCTGAAGTCTGCAGGGGCAGACTGGCAGTCTGGAGAGTGTCAGAAAGGATTTGAGGCTGCAATACACAGCCAAAATACCTTCTTCCCCAGGGAAAACTCAGTTTGCCTTTAATGCCTTTCAGTTGATTGTATAAGGCCCACTCAGGGTATGAAGGATAACCTCGTTTACTGGAAGTCAATGACTGTAGATGTTAATTATGTCTACAGAATCCCTTCAGAACAATATCTAGATTAGCAACAATCACATTAGTGTTTGATTGAATAATTGGGCACTATTTACTAATCAAGTGGACACATAAAAAATAATCACAATTCCTAGCTATACCTGTTTCCAGAAGCATCTCTTTTTAATAGAGACGGGTTTCCAAAAGCAAACCTTTTCAAAAATCATATGTATGTCCTAGCAATTAGCATTTCTTCTAAGAATAGTCCTTGTGCAAACATAAATATCAAAAGAAATGAGGGACAGGAGGAAAATGAAGTCAGAGGATCGATGCTATTCAACTTCTTACTTTCTACAAATCAAGGCAGTGTGATACTGATGAAAATACACAAATGCAAGGAAGGAACAAAATAGAGAGCCTGGAAACAAATGCCATAAATATAGTCAACTGAGCTTTGACAAAGGAGCAAAGGCAATAAAATGAAACAATGTCTCCTCAATAAAAAGTGATGGAACAATTGGATATCCACTTGGTTTTTTAATTTTTTTTTGTCATTTTTTGGATACCCACTTGAAAAAAAGTGAATGTGGATACAGATCTTACATCTGTCATAAAAATTAACTCAAAATGAATTACTGACATAAATGTAAACTATAAAACAATAAAATTATTAGAAGATAATATATGAGAAAACCCAGATGACTGAGTATGGTGATTTTTTTAAAAACACAATACCAAAGACACAGTCCATAAAATAAATAATTGATACTCTGGATTTCCTTAAAGTTAACACTTCTGCTCTGCAAAAGACCACGTTAAGGGAATTAGGAAACAAGTCACAGATTGAGCGGAAATGCTTGCAAAATACACGTCCATTAAAGGCCAGTTATGCAAAGTAGAAAAACCTGTCCTAAACCTCAACAATAAGAAAACAACCTGACTAAAAAACAGACTAAAACCTTTACATACATCTCATCAAAGAAGACACACAAATGGTATATAAACATACGAAAAGATGCTCCATATCATATGTTCTCAGAAAAATAAAAAGTAAAAGAACAATGAGGTATCTCTACATACCTACTAGAACGACCCAAATCTGGAACACTGACAATTCCAAATATTGGCGAAAATATGGAACAAAAAGAACTCTTGTACATTGCCGATGGGAATGCACAAAGGTATGGCTACTTTGGAAGATAGTTTGGTGGTTTCTTATAAAACTAAGCATACTCATACCATGTAACTTAGCAATCATACTCCTTGGTATTTACCCACAGGAGTTGAAACCCGATGCCTCCACAACCCCTGAACATGTTTATACCAGTTTTATTCATTATCATCCACACTTGGAAGCAACTAAGATGTCCTTCAGTAGAAGAATGAATAAGCCGATCTGTAGTATATACAGACAACGGAATATTATTCAGTGCTAAAAGGAAATAAATCATTGAGTTATGAAAAAACGAGGGAATCTTAAATGTATATTTCTAAATGAATGAAAGCAGTCTAAAATGGCTAAATACTGTACAACTTCAACCATATAATATTCTGGAAAAGGAAAAATTATGGACACAACAAAAAATTAAGTGAATGTCAATGGCAGGGTAGGAGTTGAGGAGGATTAGATCAGTGTAGAAGTTTTATAGGGCAGTGAAAATCCTCTGTATAATATTATAATGAGGTACAAGGTCTGTCCAGAAAATATGTAGCCACGTCATGTGAAAAATAGAGACATTTATTGAAGAAAATACAAGATACAAGAAACATTGTACACAGGACAATGATGTCTCAGTCCCCTTTGAAATAGGCACCTTGGGACCTCATACAGTTCTCTCAATCACCATCAGCTGCCATGTTGTATTTTCCTGAATCTCATTGATGGTCTGAAATCTCTTCCCTTTCAAAGGTGATTTAAATTTTGGGAAAAGCCAGAAGTCACAGGGTACCAAGTCTGGGCTGTAGGAGGGGGCTGAGTCACATGGGTGATTTGATGTTTCACCAAAAAACTCTGCACAAGACGTGACAACTGAGCGGGCATGTTGACATGATGAAGCTGCCAGTCACCAGTTGCCCATAGCTATGGCCTTCTGAATCATCCAAATAGTTTCCGTGGGGGATGTTCAAGCTTAATGCCACGTTTGATACAGATTCATTGCTCTACTCGCTCTTGACTGCGAGGGCTGCATAGTACATATGCTCACACAACAGCGTGCATCGCGCCCCCCCCCCATTCCGACTAGTACAGTGAAGTCATCATTGTTCATGCACACACATTCCACTCCAGCCTCCTTGGCTGCCAGGTTACATTGATGTCATGCAAACCATTCTCATTATATTAACAATGGTTCAACTTGCTGTGGACAGACCTCATATATAGGTCATTATATATTTTTCTAGACCCATGGAATGTATTACACCAAGTGTGAGCCTTAATGTAAGCTATGGATTATGGGTGATTATGAGATGTACCAATCTAGTGAGTATTTTTTTTTCAATTAAGATATAGTTGACATATAACAATATAAGTTTTAGGTGCACCATGTATTAATTTGCTATAACAGGGGTTGGTAAAAGTAGCTTTACAGTTGTGAGTATGCAAGACAGAGTTTATTCTTGTATTATTACTTATTAATTATTGTATTATTTACTTGTATTATAACTGTAAACCTACTTTTGCCCACCCTGGTATTGCAGTATGATTACCACCATAGCATTAGCTAACACATTTATTACATCATATAATCATTTCCTTTTGTGTTGTGAGGACAATTAAGATTTAGTTTCCTAGCAACTTGAAGTTTATGATGCACTATTGTTGGGTGACATCACTATGCTGAGCATGAGACCTTCAGGATGTTTATCTATCAGTTGCTCATTTGTAACAATATCTTTCCATGTTCCCACCCTCAGCCTCTTGTAATCACCATTTTACATTTTTTTGTTTGTTTTTTGGATTTGTTTATTTTAGATTCCATATGTAAGTGATAGCATAAGAGTATTTGTCTTTCTCTGTGTGACTTATTTCACTTGATGATGCCTTTAAAGTATATATATATATATATATATATATATATATATATATATCCATATATGTGTGTATGTGTGTACACACACACACACACACACACACACACACACATGAGCCACATATTCTTTGATGTTGTAATAAGTGGGAAGATGGGCATATGTAGAAGCAGGGGGCTTTTGGGAAATCTCTGTCCCTTCCTCTTGATTTTGTTGTGAACTCTAAACTGTTCTGAAATGGTAAAGTCTTTGAAAAAAAAGAAGAAATGAGGTAGATTAGATCTTTGATAAAATTATGGCAATTGTCCTGCCAGCTATTGTCCATTGTGAATGATTGGTAAACATTATGCTCTCCCTTCAAGTCCTTTGTTGCTCAAACATATTCTGGAACATGTAGGGTCAGCATAGTCATGTTTTGTTGCTTCAGATCATCTTTGCCTGTTTCAAACACACACAAAGGAAAACAGAAGGTATTACATATGATCTTCTTATTTGAAATATAACTTAATTACATAATTATGATTAAGCTACAAATTCTGTGAATTCAAGCCCTTTAAGCACATAGTAATGAATACTCTCACTTTGGAACATCATAAAATTACCAAATGTTATGATTTTTGGTCGTATAAAATCTCCCGCCACCCCCATCCCATGCTATGGTCCGGAAATAAGGAAAAGTATTAAAAGAAAGACTAATTTCATTGAAGTTGAAACTGAGAGAAAAACTGATGGGCCTACTCTTGGTGTGTTTCTGTAGGAAAATAAGTTACAATACAAAATCAGAGCTAAGATGAAATCTGGTTAGCAAATAGTTGTAGAAAAATGACAAAGTATGCCTCTTAGTTTTTAAGATAAAACTGTGTAGTATATAGTTAACTCTTGATCACAAGTTTTTCAGTTGACGATGACACAGGAAAATTTGTTATTAATGTCTCAGAATGTAAAACTCTCCAGTGGGAAAAGTTTGTAAGCACTCTTTCAAATGCAATTGGAGAAATGCCGGGATCGCACTGACTGAATGGATTAAAAATCTCCCTAAAATTCAGCCAAGGGGTCCTGTGTCTTGAGAGCTGCTTGCTCTGTGTGGATACTATTGCTGGATCACTACTACAGCCGGTGGACAATGAATGAATTTGTGGAGGTGGGGAAGAAATGTTTTAAATGTTTTATACTTTAGTGTGATAATTTATAACATAGAAAAGTATGGTTCTGTATTTTGGTTATGTTTTAAGAAAATGATGAGTGTTGACATGTAAATAACTGTAATTATTTTTCTTCTAAAACAATGGAAAATTGTCTCCCTATTTACACTCTCATGAGGAATGTTTTCAGAAATGGATTACTGAACTAAAATGGATATATTATGAAACATAATAAATTAATATTTTATGAAACAATTATTAATACTAAGCCATTGGTTTAAGTATATATTTACATAAACATTTTCTATAAATATATATGTTAAATCTCTAATTATGTTTGGAGTTTGGACAAATACAATAGGGTACTTAACACCTGAGGTAAAGTGTTGATACTGGTTATGCATAAAAATTCTGATGAGAAAAATTAAAGTTCAAAGGAAAGAAAATAAAAGTATGACCCCTGCATATTTATCTATGTACACATCCATTCTCACAATTCTTCATGACATTGAAAACAGTAACCTTGCCCTGGCTGGTGTGGTTCAGTGGACTGAGCACTGGTCTGTGAATCAAATGGTCTCTGGTTCGATTCCCAATCAGGGCACATGCCTGGGTTACAGGCCAGGCCTCCAGTAAGGGGTGCACAAGAGGCAACCACACCTTGATGTTTCTCTCCTTCTCTTTCTCCTTCCCTTCCCCTCTCTAACAATAAATAAATAAAATATTTAAAAAAAAAGAAACAATAAATAAATAAAATATTAAAAAAAAAAAAAAAAAAGAAACCAGTAACCTTAATGGACATATTAAGGACTTTTGATAGGCTTCTTACCATTATGTTTGAGACCTATGAATAATATTATTTAAATATGTTTTTGTATAACTGTACATAGGTATAAATCAATGTATTTTCAGATTAGTGAAACTTATATATACTAGAGAAAAAAGCTAAAGGACTGGTAGGTCGGCAAACAAATAAAATTTGCCTGGGATCTGCAGTGCGTGTTTTGTGAGATTTTGCCACCTCCTGGTCGCCTCCGCATTCTGCCCAGGTGGCGGGGCTGGCAGGGCTCCTGGAGCGTGTACACTGACATATTAAAACCCATCGGTTATCATCCCTTTCACAATGCCCGCGGGCTCCTCTTGGCTGAGAAAAATTGTGGAAGTAATGAGTGTTTCTTACTTCTGGAGAAGCTAAATTGTTAATGGTGCTTCTGTTACTTTCTACTCAGGCTGTTAAAAAATATTGTTTTCTGCCTAATAATACAGCCCAGGCTGTGGTTATTCCTCACTCTCAGACTACTTCATCAGCAGAGCACGCTCCCCTGGTAACTCTTTCAGACATCGCCCTTCCCTTGCTAAATTAAAGACAAATAAAAAGAAGAGGAAAGGAAAGGCAGAGAAACTTGGAGACAGTTAGGCTCCTTGTTTTACGCAGATTATCTTTGGTGCTCTCCGGATAGTTGCTCAAAATAGCAAAGCATTCACTCTCCATTTCCATGGTGTAACTCTCGCCCCAGCACATGCTACAAAGAGGTTACATTAGGAGGAGCTGAACATGACTGATGGGCCCCAAAGTTTCTCCAGCAAAGCCCGCACAAAACAGTGATGTTTTTATGTTAATGACAGGAACTGCTTCATTGTAAATTACACAGAGTGTGTTTGGTGGTGGGGTTCTCAAGACAAAGAAAGCGGGATATTTCTTTCCCCTTCACCCTTTAGAGACAATATGTAACCATAGTCAGTCTCCATTTTTTCATCTGAAAATTCTTGAGACCGCTTATGCTATTCAGAATGGAGAAAGCATAACCATGAGCAAAAACAAACACAGTGATGATTGGCAGGATTCTTCTGAAATATTTTGATCTGAGGAATGAACACTTGAGATTATGGGCTTCCACTTTACAGTTCCGATGGTAGTGTAGGTTATAATCTCTCTTGAATTCATTAGCATCGTCACTGCCTAAGGCATCTGAAATGCCAAATCAGAAATCCCCAAACATGTTTTAATGTTATGTAGAAACTATTCTTAAGTGGCCAGATGTTCTGCTGAAGCTCTTGTAAATATGAGAGCTGCAGAAAAAGAAAAGCTTTGATTTCTCTTTAATGCCTGTAAACTGTTCACAAGTGGGCTGGAATATTCATTTGGTAGATCAGATTTGCCTAAGTAGTGTGATGACACCCCTGTTAAGAAGTCACCTCTGTGCGGCCAGGCAGAGCCCAAGGTTTCTTAGATCACCTGACCACTCACTTTGCTCCTGGGTAGCCTTTAGTCCAGTGCACCACATAAACATTGTCACTTTCTCTGCAAGCAGTGACATAAGAAAGTTTGGGAAGCACTGCCGCTATGTGGTTATATTTTCCCAAAGTACCAGAACGTGACAACAAAGTTCCTCTCACAGGACTGGGACAGTGTGAAGTCAGGGTCTGATAAATGGGTTCAGAACAAGGACTTTCAGCTGAAAACATAGCTAGAACTTCATTGGAACGGGTTATTATGTGCCAAGATTTACTATCTTAGAGCTATGTCTCCAAAAACTAATAAACAACAGCTATACCCATTAAACAACTTCCTAATACTAATTTCTCTTTTTCTCGTTGGAAACATGACCAGCCACCCTCTCCTCACTTGAATTTCACTCTGGTGTTAAGAAAACCCTGGTAGCAGCTGATAAACCTTCTCATTTCACCTTTTTCTGTTAACCAGTAAAATTAAACTCTTATGCTATGAACTCATTCCCCCATTTTTCAAAGATGCTCTAAATGAGTTCTCTCCTGTACTGTGTGACAAGCAATGTCTCTAACAGGACGGCATTGCTCCGTGTTTGCCAACAGGATACTAGAATTTCTTTTCTTTCCCTCTTCCTTCTTCCCCTCCATACAGATAGGTGGTATTTACTTCATTCTCTGCTCCAGTGGTTTTCAGCCATTTTTTATCTCATGGCACATAGAAACTAATTACTAAAATCCTGCAGCACACCACAGAAAAATAAATCAATATTTTTAAAATAAATAAATGCTTTTTTGCATATCTGAAAAATATAGATATAATTTTGATTGATTTTCCAAAAAGTAATAATAGAATTACCTACCCTTTTTTGCTCCAAAGTGATGGAGTGTTTTAAAAAGTCAGATGTCTACACTTGTATATAAGGATTTCTGGTACCAAGAATTAACCAATCAGATGCAACTCTTATTACATGACTTATATTTATGGTTTAAGACAGAGCATTCACACTGGACAGCTATTGCTATGTTGGCTGTTGTCAATTTTTTAATTTGACAGTCTAAGGGAAAAGAGGTCAGTGCCGCTGACTAACTAGTCAGGTATGGCATATTTAAAAAATTCTTACAGCACAGAGTTGACTTTCTCATCATAAAAGTCTCCTTACCAAAACAACGCAGGGACTGAGCAAGAGCGCTAGTCTTGTCTTCACTGAAGAAAACCAGACTAATTACAACCATCATGTTATGCTGGTGAGCAAGCATCTTGGGAAATGCCAGTTGCTGCATTGTTTGAGCTGAAATTTCTGTTCTGGATGATTTGTTCAGAGTCACTAATGAGTGAGAATGCCCCACTGAAATGGATAGATGTGGCCTAGTTTTTGTTACTGTAAAATTGACTAAAATATCACAAAGTCGTAAGGTTAATTCATTGTTTCTCTGTGTTATCAACACACAAATAAAAATTAAATGTCTCTAAATACTGGTTTGCTCTTATTGTACGGAGGGGGAAATCTTTACTACAGGTGACAGTTCCTGGTATGACAGATTTAAAAAAAAGATTTTATTTATTTATTTTTAGAGAGAGGAAAAGGAGGGAGAGAGGGAGAGAAAGAAATACCAACATGTGAGAGAAACATAGATCAGTTGCCTCTTGCACCCCCTTAGCTGGGGCCCTGGCCCACAGCCCAGGAATGTGCCCTGACTAGGAATCAAACCAGTGACCTTTTGGTCCATAGGCTGCTGCTCCACCCACTGAGCCACACTAGCCAGGGCAGTATGACAGGTGTGGCAGTGAGACAGCTGGAGTTGAAAATATACTTTAAAATTATCAGTATTATGCAGAAAGTGGTATTTCTTCATACTAGTTTGTTAAAATTATTTTAGAATGTCAAGATTTTACTGTGTTTCTGGAAAGCCAGGTTTTTTATAAACCCAACCTTGGCTGTAGTAAAAGTTCAACTTCTGTGAGGTACAAGGATATTATGTATGATATGTAAGTTATGATAATTTGAAAATATTTATTTTTATTTGTAGAACCTGGGTCTATTTCTGGTTTCTAGGTAATTTGTCTCACTCTTAGGCTACGGATTCTGCCCCCAGTCATGAATCATCTCTGGACTTTCCCTGTGGGAAAGATCCACACATCCTTGACACAAAGAGCCACAGTGGTCCCACCATGTGATGTTTCTGGCTCTGCTGGGGAAACGAAGATCCTAGGTAACATTTAGGATGTCAGTAAAAACCAGGCGAGTTAATTGTAAAGTCAGCAGGGAGAGTGACTTTATAAGAACTATTTTTATACAATTAAACACATAGGTTTAATTTTAACCAGCAAAAAGAATATTTTACTTTTTAGCAAGAATTTACATGTGCATTTGTGACAAACTGAATCTTATCCACAGTTTTCAAGCCTAGTTCAACTGCCCTACACCACCCAAAGTCTCCAAAGTATGCTAGCCTGAAGCTAGGCTGTTTTTATGGTCTGGTGGCCTTTAAAGAAAAAGATATTAAAACATATACAAGGCACTTTTAATGCCACTGGGAATAGCAATATTTGTTGCTGTGAATAATTAGAATGTGTTGCATAGCTTTTACCCTAAAAGGGAGTCTGACGACTGTTCTTACCTGGAAACTTAATAAGCAGTGTCCATTATGAATTTAGATGGAACATGAAGTCTGAAGAATAAGAGAGATGTGTATTATGTATTGATAAATTATTAATAAATGTAGTGTAATCTGTTCTGTGCCACTTGTTCAGATTTATGAATGAGTGAGAAT
>VMDR010037308.1:0-10256 GCA_007922815.1 Macrotus californicus | reverse complement strand
AGAATAATAATAGTTGACCCTCTTGATTATAAGGAATTAATGTTGAGAATTTCTTAAATTGTCTCCAAACATTATTGTAATGGCCAAAGGTAAGGCTCTCCCTGGGTCAGGTAAAGAAAAGAGCATTTTCAAAAGCCTACATCAAAGGACAGAACTGTCCAAGGAACAGTGAAGGATCCAGAGAGCAGGGAGAGAGTAGATGAGTGAGGCAGTTAGGTAAGGAAGGAATGTGTGTAGACAATGAACTGAACTGGTAGGCTGAGACCAGGTAGATAAGTGTGTTTTATGTCTTATAAATCAAGCTTTCCTTTGCATTTATTAGATCTGCCTTAACCAGTGGTCTCTCGCGATAACATGAATTATACTTAATATACTAGTCTCCCTTTCATTCTTGTCTCACTCAGAGATTAATTTAATTCCAAAAGTTCCTAAAGGAACTTGGCATATGTAGTAGATTTATCTATACTGCAGCCCATATCATGAGGAAAGTTATTGTAAAAGTTATTAAAGAGAGAGGGAAAGTTTTTTTTTTTAATTTAATGTTTATTGTATTTTTTCCACTACCATTCAATCCCCTTACACCCCTCTCCCCCCAGTAATCACCACACTGCTGTCCATGTCCATGAGTCCTTTTCCCTTTTGCTCAATCCTTCCACCCCCTAACTTCCTGACCTCTTAGCTGTCATCCTGCTCTCCATCTATGAGTCTGTTGAGGAGAAATTATTTCTATGTAAATAAACATACATCTGGAAACTCATGATGTATCTATTATAGAGCCATGATGATTGATTATTCAATTAGAACATAATTGGGAAATTAATTGTACCCTCACTTCTATTTTAATTTTTTTAATAAAAATGAAGTAAAAAGGCATGGAATTTTATCTGAATGAAGGGGGTTCTATTTTGTGTTTAATTGTTGGAAACTCCTACTGAGATGGATCTAAAACTTGAATCTGTGCATCACAGGCAGCCTAACACAACACATTGAACAAACTCCATCACCCAGGCCCAGCTTATATTTGTGGCCATTGCTCCATGTGATCTTCCTCCTCTATCAGCCCCACACTTACAATTCCATGAACTCACACTTCACTACTTACAGATTACTGAACTCAGTCACCGGCCTTTCAAACCTTTGTACATGTTACTTTCTCTGTCTGTACTTCCTCGTCACATACGCCTGACCAAGAATCAACTGTCAATTCGTTTGAGTTGTTCCTTTAGAGTGTTGTCAAGGTACGACATGAACAAGATAAATGTACGATAACTGGTTGGATGGTCTGTGTCACAAGCAGAGAAAGGCATTGATAGAAAACATAGTAGATCTGAGGTACAGTGGAAGTCAGTGACATTTCTGTGTTAACGAAGTGTAAATGCAGAACGAAAATGTTTATGAGGCATCTACTGTGTATGTATGTATATTCTTTGATACCCATGCTCAAAGGCTTAAAGAAGTCTCTTATTATAGAATTTCCTTTCCTCCTTCTGCTCTTTCCACCTATAACTAGACTTTATTACTTGGCTTTTTCATAGTTGCATTTCTGCTTTTGCTTTTTCTAAGTATAAGCCTGCTCCTTTCTTCTTCTTCTTTTTTTTTCATGTTGGATGAGTTTTATTTCTATGACTTTTTTTTTAGTCCATTGATTTAGTCATTCATGTAAAGGTTGTAGAGTTGCTTAAATGCTGAGGGGATTACACAAAGGATGAAGACATTGTTCCTGACTTCTACATCCACTGATGAAAATGAGACAAGATGGCAAGTGTCAGGATAACATGTAACCAGTGATTACCCTAAAGTCTTCATACAGGCTTATTTTATGTCTAAGAAATTTGTAGAAACCCCTGTGATATTGCAAAAGTATCAACATCTGTATGCCTATCAATAGGATGAATGGAAAGTTAACTCTAAAACATCCATGCCGAAGAATACTACATGACCATTAAAATGTATGACCTGATCCATAAGAATTGACACAGAAAGATTATTACCAATGCAGGGAGGGGGAGGGGGAACAAGGAGATTATAGAACAATGCATAAAGTAGACCTCAGTTTATACACATCTGTTAATAAATCAGAGGTTGTTAACCTACAGGCTGCATCTTATTTGGCCTATGTAGCATTTCTAAATGTTTACAATTCATTGCCATCATACAAGCTTGGTTCTTAAGCTCAAATGTTATTGGTCATCTCTTCATAAAGTTCAAGGCTACTATTTGTCTACATCAAGATATTTAAGCCCAGAAATCTGCAGTGACTTGCCCAAAGACACATGAACAAGTAAGTACCAAAATCAGGACCGCACTGTGGACCTCCTGATGCCCAGGTCAATATATCCCCCCTCACCCCCCAGAATTTCAAAATGTTCAATGAACACTAGCTTTTTAAGCTGTTAATAGACAGTGGTTAATACATCAGTTCTGTGATCAAGTATGCTTGGGAAATCCTGAATTAAAGAAAGTTAAGCATATTTATTTACTGGAAAGTCTTCAGTATGCTAATGTGTATTGATTAACTAAATATAATGACATGTCCATTTATGTCCCATTTCTCCAGCTTTTACGCAATCAAATTCTATCACTTGTCTGAAAATAATACCAATGGAGAATTTAGTAAGCGTTTTGTAAAGAGAGTAGAGCATGTTGGTTCAAGCAAATGCTTGAGTTCAAATTCCAAACATTACTATCAGGTACAACTTTTGCCAAATAATTTCATTTCTCTGCGCCTTAGTTTATGTGTTTGGAAACCAAAGTAATAATAATAACAACACCTGCTTCAGAGGGTTTCTGCAGGAATTAAATGTGTTGTAGATGTAAAAGCCCTTAGAACAATATCTGGTACATAGGAAGTGTTTGATAAAGGTCAGCTATTGTTAGAGGAGTTGATAATTACACTGTAATCCAGGTAGAAAATATTTTAATAAACCCCAATTAATTTTTTTATCATCTCCCAAAAGCCTTTGGTCTGTGCACCATGGCCTTTTCCATGAGTCTCTTGACATACAGGGCTCAGCTATAGTCCCTCCTCCTTTCCCTCCTTTTCACGTACAGTTGTTTCTCTGTTCTGCATGAAACTTGGGTGCCAGCCACGGCACCCTTCTACCCTGAGTTAATTTCTTCACATCTTCTTTTTAAGAAAGCAGGACGCCTTTCCCCATCGCCACAGTAGAATTCTCCTACTAATTATTAAGAAGAGAATCTTTTTTTCTTGGCATATATGAAAAGTCTTTTTTGTTTCAACATCTTTAAAGGACCAGTCTTTGGGAAGTAGTGCCTTGCCGGGTACATTCTTCATACTTAAAATCTGCAACTCTACATTCATATTTCTAGGACTTGTTACTCTTTGAAGCTTAGAATTTGCCATAATACAGCTTAGACTGCTATAACAAAGAGACTAAAAAATATATAAACTTAAGTAAGATAGGAATTGGCTTCTCTCTTATCTATAGATCTGCAAAGATATTTCAGGACTGGTAGCAGTTTTAGAAAACCAGGCTGCTTTTATTTTGTTGCTCTCCTCTGCTTTAAAAGTTAGCCTCTGCCTCTTGGCCCACAACGGCTGCTCTAGTCCTACCATCATACATATTCCAGCCAGCAGAAAAGGAGAAAAAGGCAAGGGGTGAAGCACATGAGTGTTCTCCATAAAGGCATGACAGTGGTATAAACACATCACAGGTGAGGAGGCCATACTTTTCAGGAGGAAACTGGGATATAGTTAGCTGCATGGATATGTACTAGTCAAAAGTTCTATTACCTTATGGAGGAAAAATTGGCTGCCAGAGGACAAAAGGCACACTCTGAGAGTTCTGTGTCTCACAGTGCCCATGGAAAAGGCTCCCACAACAAAAATCTCCCCTCCCTTACTTTCCACCCCAAACTCTTTGTTAATTCCTTCAGTCAAAATATTCTAAGCAGTTTTTCAAATAAAATAAAGATATCGTTTGGAAGGCTGAAGCAAGAATAGGTTTCTAAAAGAAAGGAAGTATAAAAAATAAAAGAATGGGATATACTTTCAAGGTTTTATAAGCACTTGAATTTAATCAATTTTATCATTATTAACGTTTAATATTTAAAATTTAATCACTCGAATTTTTTAAATGGATGATTTCTTGGTTTCAGATTATATGCCTCCTCTCTCTGTACCCATTGGTTTGGCTAAGGCATTTTGATCTACTGAGAACGGCAATATGGAAGTGGTTTCTCTTCTTTTTTCTACTATTTCTCAATCAAGTGTCTTTTTGTTAATAATAGCCAACATTTGTTAGCACTTCTGCTAAATCTATCACTCCAGTCACCTACATAATATCATTGTCCCCATCTCACAGATGAAAAATTTGGGACTAGCAAGGGGTATATATAACCAGGTAATCAATTGTTTGTAGACACCAAACCTTAAAACCTTGCACAGTATTTTATCAAGCTAGTAATCTCTTATAAATAATACCAGAGTGGGTGATCAAGCATTCAGTACCAACAACCACTACAGAAGAAATAAGAGACTGTTTAAAATAAGAAAACTAAAGACATGGCAAAAAATAGTAGGATGAACTGTTCTGTGTTTTTAATTGCATGATTGCAATGCTTCCTCACAATGACTGTGAGCAGACCAATTTTTGTACTAGGCAGAAATGAAAGTTGAAAATACAAAACATTATCATTAATAAACAGCCTGAAGTTAAATGATTTCAAACAGACAAATGATAATAAGTGTAAACTAATCATTTTCCAAGGGTAGGTAACACAGATTGAAAGAAATTCTTGACACATTTTCATATCTAAAATGTGTGCAGTTGGCTTCTTCATTACATAACCCCAGATGAGCAGGAGAATGTGAGCCTTGGGTGAGCATTAAGAACTTGAGAGCTGGTGTGGGCCTCCGCCAGTCCCCTTGCGTATGCAAATGCTTAGAGAGCAAGATGCCTGTGAGAATTGCTAACTAGAAGAGGAGAGCTCAGCTCCAGGCTGACACTGCCTTTGGCCGTGGATGTACTTCTGCGCTGATTTACTAGGTGGCGATATAATCTTAAAAATAAGCATTCACTTTCTGGTGCAAAAGTTTCGGCTCTCCATTTTTTCACTGATGTATTTTTTTTTTTAATTTCCAATGTTGTTTTCTCTTGCTTTCATTTTTGCTGTCTTTCACTGAAATTTTGTATCATCTCGTCCATTCTTCTAACAGAAAAGCTATAAAACCATACAAGCCGGCTTGAGAAAGACAAGATCAAAATCCAGTTGTGGTATGACCTGAATATAGGATCTCTACTCTTTTTCTATCACTGCTTCCTGAGGACTAATATTCATATTTATTCTTTATGTATCTTTATATCAGGAATTCTCTTTTTTGCTGAAACATTAGAGAAGAATGTGTGTGTGTTTCTCAACATTTGAAAAGATAATCTCCCTATGGCTGATAAAAAGGCAATCCACTATAAAATATTTTTGTAAATCCAAATTCCTCACTCCTACCTCCTCTACGTATTCTATCTTTATACCTCATACCTCTAGCCCCAAATTGCATAGCAAATTTGGAAGAACTTATAAAATTGTAAATAAGTAAATATCAGTGCAAGTGCCTTATAAGAAGTTAAAAAGCATAAAAATACTAGTTATGATTTTTAAATATCTACTTGTAATACTCAGGACCAAAGGAGGAATATCTCACATGGGAATTAATGACGTTGAGAAGCCTCGTATATCCTTGCAACCTGTAGTCGGAAATACCACTGACCCATGGACAATGACCCAGAAAATGCCACCAATACAAGTTCGTGTGAGTTACCCACTAACACTAGAGCACCTGCTCCCCAGTCAGCATTGTGCTGGATGCTGTGACACTGAGAACCGGCAAGGATGATAAGCCATAGTTTCTAACCTCAAGCAGCACACGTATTGGTAAAGCATAATGAAAATGATTAGTTAAAAGTGGTTTTGATATATTGTGTCAAAGAAAGGAGAGAATAGAGTGGGTGGGGGTAAGTAGAAAGAAAAATGACAGAGGATTAAAACTTGGACACACCCTGGAAGATTAGAGAAGATATTGACATGTAAGAAGGGGAAAGGAGCAAGAAAAAGCTTCCAGAAGATGGACCTCACATTTGGAGTTGACCAAGCGCTCGTGTGAGCCAGAATCAACGAGGAAAGGAGATAGAGATGACAGCGGGTACTACTTAATACTGCAGGGCAAAGTAAAATCAGTAGAATAAGGCTGGAATGGGGAGAGAGTAAGAACCAGGCAGAGGAGTCAATTTGACTTGGCAGCAAACAGGTCACATCTCTGGAAGTATGAGAGCAACCGTATAAATGACTGGTTTGAGGAAAATTGTCCTGGCAATGAACGTGAGAAGGTTTAGAAAGAGAAACAGATAAAGCCAGAAAACGAGAGAGAAGTGCAAGGTAGGAGAAACAGAAGGTCTAGGCTAGGAAAGTGGTGGGAAAAAGGTATTAACACGACAAAAAGCAGCCTACAAGCTAGTTACTACAATCCTGGCCTCCTCAGTAAGAAAACTGAGGCCTGAAAAAGTTGAGTTCCCAAGAGTCACATGTCCAAGAGGGTGACAGGGTGGGCATAAAAAAGTAATATAAGATGAACTACAGAGAACAATGTCAAATGAAAAACATGACCAAAATCGAAGATTGACTGATGTGGATGGTGAAAAAGGGCAAAGATTAATCTTGGTAACTGGGATAATGGTGGTCTCACTGAAAGATATGAGGAAATTTAGGACAGAAAAGGAACAAGTATGATTGTACAAACACCCGCTTTGAGGTGACCACAGTTCGTATAAATTCCAGGAGGCAATGTGAAATGTGTTAAGGTTTGAAACGACTGTAGCGTCGGAGTCACAGAAGGAGTGGTGTCAGAGGCGCCTGGTAAAAAAAACAAGGAGAAATCATGAAAGAACTGTTAGGAATTTAAGTTGAACTCCACTGGGGAGAGACAGTGGAAGATTAATGAGAGTTACAGGCATGGATGTTGGGTCTTGCCCATTATTTGGGGGAGAGGCAAAGAAAGCAGAACAAATAAAAGTGAGGAGACAAGCCCTGGCCAGGCTCGGTTGGTTGGAGTGTTATCCTGAGCACCATCGTGCTGTGGGTTCCATCCCTGGTCATGGTGTGTTCGGGAGGCAACCGATCCATGTTTCTCTCTCACGTCAATGTTTCTCCTTCTGGCCCCTCATTCATTCTCTCTCTCTCTCTCTCTCTCTCTCTCTTCCTTCTTCTCTCTGAAATCAATGGGAATATCCTCACATGAGGATTAAAAAAAGTGAAGGGGACAAGTAAAGCAATGAAATACAAGTGATGGAGAAAGTGCTGAGTGACAGTGGTTATGAGACAATTGAATAGGAAGTTGGGAGGAAGAGAGTTTTAGAACAAAAAAAGAAGAAACACGTCAGTCTCAGAGTTTAAAATTATTTTTAAAAACTTTTGCTTATTAAAATGCAAGTATTCTCTGGCAGCTAACTAGCTAGTCCTAAAGCATGTCCCTGGGGAACCTGCTTCATGGTATTCAGACCAGTCCCTCCCACACTGAATCTGAGCTGCCCTGGGACTTCCATTAACCAATGATGTGACATTCTGTAATGAGACTTGAAGAGGACTGGCAGCTTCTGTTTCCCTTTGCTTGCTTTTGGGAGCTCTGAGATGCCTCATAAGAAGTCAGCTCCCCTGGTACAGCTACCACAAAAAGAGGCCATGCAGAGCAGAGAAGCTCTGAGAGAGAGAGTGCTCCAGACATCCCAGTGTCTCAGGTGAGCCTCCACACGACGCCACTAGCCTCTGACTGCCGGCATGCCAGAAACCTCAAGGAAGACCAGCAGAACACTGGCCAGCTGAACACAGGAAACTGACGGAAATGCAAGAGATGATAAATGACTGTGGGGTAAAGCACCAAAGTTATGGGGTGTGACCTGTCCCTAGGTAGCATCATATGTTAGGCAATTTTAGTTGGGAACATCTCTGTCACTTAGGAAAATAGGACCTGAAGTAGTCTTATTTTGGAGATATTTTCTTTCATAGGACATCTGTCATCGCAGGAACCATTCCTCTTCAGGCTCCTTCTGTCCTTAATATTAACAGACACTTCTGTGGATTATGCTCATTTTTTTCTTGTGTCACGAATAAAGTGGGGACAAGGAATATAATGGCAGTTTGGAAATTTTAAATATTTATACCCAGAAGACAATTAAGTCAATTCGATATGGTAATGTTCTAAATGAAATTCTAATAAGCAAATGACTATGTAATCTCACTCTCTCCCATGGCAGTCATTTAACAAAGCTCAGAGTGGGCTGTGATTTGATACCGAGGACCAAACTTTCAAGGGCAGTTTTCCTTGT
The DNA here is from genome assembly GCA_007922815.1 of Macrotus californicus. NCBI lineage: Eukaryota > Metazoa > Chordata > Mammalia > Chiroptera > Phyllostomidae > Macrotus > Macrotus californicus. The sequence continues at coordinate 1,920 of VMDR010037308.1, read as the reverse complement.
GTGGAGCCTTCATTTGGGACTGCCCAAAAGGTACACTTGGTGAAAGCAAATGCCATTTAATAGTTGAGTTACGACTGCCCTGACTAATTGCAGGCTTTTTCCCTAAAAACCTGTGTGGATCGGCAGAGCCAGGATGAGGCATTGCATGTGAGGGGAGAGAAGTCACTGTGGAGAATCAGGCTGCAGAGGACTCATTGACTTCAGTGCCAGCCCCACGATTTGTGAGGTCAGGAGACAAGAGTAAAATATGAGGCTGCCTGGCTGCAGAGCTGTTTAAAACTGACCTTGTTCACCTTGGAGGATAACCAAGGAACTGACTGTTCCACTGGACTCTACAGCTGCCAACCGCGAGGAGAAATGACGTCAGGGTGGTCGGCACAGTCCCTGCCAGGGGGAGCTTATGTTCACAGCCATGCACATATCACCAGAAAATTCATGTACTCACAGCGTGGTGTTAGCTCACTGCTTCCTTCGCTGAGCCCCATGCTATGTGTATAAATTTCCAGTATTTTTAACCTACCCAACATATTGCTAGCCATTCTATTTGAAAGAAAGCCTCTCCTTAGCAACCAGCTTAGAGAGAGGGTGAGAGTAGACAGTCATGGTTCCCCAACCAATAATGTTCTGTCCACAGGCTTGACTACGTTAGTGCAGAACATTAGGAAGGAGGATACAGGAATTTTTTTAGAGGCCTCTGACAAATGGGTTTGATGAAGGAAAAAAAGTGTGCTGGGTTTTCTTCCCAGAGATAATGAGACAAAAATATCTCTTCTCAAGGAGCCCAGAAATGTTATAGAAATTATAAACTCAAGAGCCAGATTGGGCCTTGCAGCTATAATGGATCTTACGTTGTCCAGTCCTTTCACTCCACAAATAAGGTCAACTGGGCTTCAGAGGGCTATGTTGACTTTCTCAGGGTCACACAGTGTATTACTCGTCAGAGTTCAACAGAGAAACAGAACCAATAGGATCTGTACATGAAGAGAGAGAGAGAGAGGGATAAAGATAGATATATAGATACATTTATTATAAGGAATTTGCTCACATAACTATGGAGACTGTTAAGTCCCAAGATGTGTAACCAATAAGCTGGAAACCCAGGAGAACCAGTGCCACAATTCCGGTCTGACTGAACGCTGGTAGGTCCGAGACCTAGAAAGACCTGATGTTTCTGTTCGAACACAACCCAAAAGTGAGGGGGAGGGGGAGGGAGAATGTCTTAGATCCTACATGAGCAGGAGTAAATTTCCTTCTGCTTGAGTTAGGGTCAGCCTTTTTGTTCTATATAAACTGTCAACTGGTTAGATAGGGCCTACTCATCTAATCTGCTTTACTCAGGCCACCCATTCAAATGCTGATCTCATCCCAAAACACCCCCACTGACATACCCAGAATAATGTTTGACCAAATTTGGGGGCACCCCATGGCCCAGTCACATTGGCACCTAAAATTAAATAGCACACACAGCTTGTTGGAGAAGAGTCTAGCCTTGACTGGCTCTCCTGACATCTAGTTCAGTGTTTTTTGTACTATGTCACATTGCCAATGCAAAATAAAATCATGTGCAAGGCATTTTTATAAGCCTGGATGATTCATTTTAATCAAGTCAAGATCCCTTTACATAAATTATGTGGGACATTATTTACTCTACTGGTATTTGGATTGGAAAAGTAATAATTACTAAATTGTATTTGAAGCTCTCAGGAACTCTTGGAAGAGGTATCCCTGCACAGGTAACAGTGATCTATCAACAGCGTCAGGGTTGGGACAGAGTATGTCCCCTGTCTCATACCTATACTTCCTGCAGTAGAGTTTATAAAACTGGTACTGAAGAGAGCAGCCTCTTTCCAACACTCCCTTCTACCACCATATGCGCTTAAGGTCTACAGAATTCCCCCAAACAGCACCGTATCATGTCCA
>VMDR010037307.1:0-10262 GCA_007922815.1 Macrotus californicus | reverse complement strand
AGGAAGGCAGGACAAAGAAGACAGAAAAACTAAAAACAGAGACAACAAACAAGTAACAAAAAAGAAAACAATAAGCTTAACATATTGATAATTCTATAGAATATAAATGGTCTAAATACACCAATTAAAAGACAGAATGGACTTATAAACCATGACCCACCTATATGCTATCTACAATAAATTTACTTCAAATATGATGATCAAGTAGGTTGTGAGTAAAAAGGATAGAGAAAGATGTCATACAAACATCAATCAAAAGAAAGCAGGAGCAGCTATATTAATATCAGATAAAGCGTATTTCAGAGCAAAGAAAATACCCAGGGACAAAGTCAGACATTACATGATGAGAAAGGGTCAGTCCACCAAGGCATAACAACTTACCCTGCTTTTGACAGTTTTACAGTAATATAGAAAGGTTACATCACTTGGTTTAAGAATTTAAAATGGGGAAAGTACTACATATATGTACTTGATGTTCACATATGGACAGGTAAACCTGCATGGGAGATAGAAAGAAAAAGCAAAGTAAGGGGTAGAAGGAACTAGAGAGAAGAACTAACATTTTTTGGACAGCTACTAATTTCAAATCTCTTGGCTCATTTAATACTTAACCTTTCTAATGGAAACCTGTGGTGGGAATTATCCCCATTTTACAGATAAAGATACTGAGGCTCAGAGAGTTTAGGTAACTCATCTACAGTAATACACAAAGGAAAAGAGACTATATCTTGTTCACATGGCATATGCATTTCAACAAATGCTGATAATCTGATTAACCATTATTCACAGTTATTCCATTGCTCTACTGCTAAATCCCTTAAAGGTATAAACAGAGCCTCCTATTTCTGTTAAAAAATAATAGTAATGTTATTTCTGGGTAGAAGTAGCAGGGATGATGATGATATCACCTAAATACCCGATAATGTCAAACTGAGAGCCAAACACAACCCCAGGCACAGGCCCTGAGATACACACATGCATACTCAGTTTTCACATATGCCAGTGGCAGAACTGGAAGTGGGAGATGTCTCCAGAATGGATTCTCCCACCACAGAACATTCCACACTCCTGACTCTGACCATATGCCCTGTCTTTCCTCCCAATCCCAACCACAATCCCAACTCTATGCTCCAGACCTTGTCTTCCCAGTCCACACTGGTCTATTTTGCCTGTCCATTCCTTCAGCTTTCAAGGGGTGAAGAAGGAGCGTGCAGATATGTGGAAAGGGGACATGAAGAATGGATCAAAAAAGGAGAGATGGAAAAGAAGGAAGGAAAGGAGAAGCCATGAGGAAAGAAAGGGAATACAGCCACCATTAGATCAACCAGAGCCCTTCACTAGCTCCCCAAATGCATACTAATATCTCCTCAGCATGCATATGCCATCCATATGTACACATTGTATACACCCATGTTCCTATGCACATGTATCCATACACAACAAGCCTCCCTCACTTAGGAAAAACTCATTTTGAAAGTAAATATTACGGTGTTAAGTAGATCCTCTTAAGTGCACGTTTTTATCTGCATTTTCTCTTTTTCTCTCTACGTGCTCTCCTGAGTAACCTCTTGTACTCCCATGGCTTTCAATATTATCGCCCGGGTCCCCATCTCTACCCCCTAACATCCTTCCAAGCTTCAGCCTAATACATCCCACAGCCTATTGGACTTGTCTACCTTGTAATTCCACAGGCACAACTCAAATTGGCTAACTTTTCAGACTTTCTCCCTCCCTGCCCCAATCCAGCTCCTCTGGTTTAATGCTATCATTCTCTGCACAGTTCCCCCACACTGAAACCTCTTGGTCACTCTGCAAGTCCTACTGTTTCTACCTTCAACATCCGCCTCACATTCCTGCCCCACTCTCCACCTCCGTACTCACTGCCCCGTGTTACACCTTCATCATGACTGGATATTTACCATGTTGTATCCATTTCCACCTAGAAAATTTTTTTATCTTCATTCCCCTCCCCTCCTGCCCCCCCCGCCCGCCCATCTTCCATGCCATCCACACTATGAGAAAAACCTTCCTAAAGCACTGGTGTTATGTTATTCCTGAAACACATTCACTGACTTCCCATAGCCTATAACAGTATTTTTCAAATCACAAGCCATGAACCATTAGTATATCATGAAATAAATTAGTTGCTAGTAGCATTTATAAAAAAGATTTTTGTGGTTCTGCAAAAAATGAAGAATAGAGTTACCCCATATGACCCAGCAATCCACTTCAGGGTATTTACCTGAAAAACTCAAAAACATTTATTCACAAGGATATATGCATCCTTATGGTCACTGCAGCAAAAAATTTGCAGTGGTCAAGACATGGAGACAACCAAATTGTGTTTCTATAGAGTAGGGCTGTCAAACTCATTTTCACCGGGGGCCACATCAGCCTCGCAGTTGCCTTCAAAGGGCCGGATGTGACTTTAGGACTGTGTACATGTAACTACTTCTTAGCAGTTAAGCGAGAGCTCGGTGCTGCTGCGGGGTAGAAACAAGGTGCCGGGCCAGATAAAACAAGGTGGAGGGCCGGATTCGGCCTGCGGGCCTTGTGTTTGCCTCCTGTGCTATAGAGGATTGGGTAAAGAAGATTTGGTAATATACACAATGGAATACTGCTCAGCCATAAGAAAAGATGAAATACTGGATGGACCTGGAGAATATCATGCTAAGCAAAATAAGTCAGAAAAAGCTAAACCATATGATTCCACTCATATGTGGAATATAAAACTGAAACTCATAGACACAGAAAACAGTATGGTAATTACTAGAGGGAAGGGGGGTGGACGGCCAAATCTATGGTGATAGAAGATTTGACTTTGGGTGATGGGCACACACTGCAATATACAGATGATGGATCATAGAAATGTATGCTTGCAATGTATATGATCCTATTAACCAATGCCACCCCAATAAATTTAATAAAAACATAAAAGAACTAGATAGAAAATATCAGCAAACCACTGCATAAGAAATGATAGGTATCCTTTGTGGAAACTTGTTTCGGCTCTATATTGTGTATGTGTGTATTGGGTCACAAATGTGAAACTCATTTCTCACAGTAGGACATTTCTTGCTGGATGTGTGTCGGACAGGCATTTGTCTATAATTGTGGCTATTGTATTCACACCCCTGTCTCTCACAACTCTGTCCCAGATGAACCTTTCCAATTTTCATTTACCCTATCCTTTGTCCACACAGTAGTTCCTGTTTCATAAATTTCCATTCCTCTAGGCCTTTGTCAATGCTGATCCTTCATTCTTGAATGCACTTCCATGATTCCATGGCCAATAAAATCCTGCTCATTCTTCAAGGAAGACCAAGAACAAACACCAGTTCTTGTTTAAAACCTCAAATTCCACAGTCCAAATGAATTACTACCCCTTTGGGTCCTCACAGGGAGATTTATTATAACACTCAAGTTATTTTGCCTTATGATAAATTTTTGTATCGATGTGCTTTCTTACTTTTTTATTTCCTTTCACCCTTCCTTCCTTCTTTCCATCCCTCCATCACTGCTGTAGCAGCTTCAGCAGGCTTCTCTGTCACCGGCTTGAGTACTCACTCAACAGCAGATTACAGGACAGCTGAGACCTCTGGGACTTAGAGATGGGCCGTTCAAGCCAAACAATGCCAACCATAAGAGAAGGAATGGAAAGGAAATGGCATTTGGTAATGAGCTATATAAGAAAGCCCTCAAGGCGAACTGTTCTATGAAACTGCTGTTTTGACAGCTGTTTTTCCAGATGTGCAAATAAATATTAGATGGAAGAACACTTGGTATTTAGACAGTGTTCTCACCAGACTAGAGGAAGAAGAAAAAGCTGGGTTATTATTTTTTTCAATTCAATGACATTTACCAGGCACCTGCTCTGGGCCATACACAGGGCTGGGGTATTCTGTGGGAACCAGAAAGGTGAATTAGATCTGTTCTTAAGGATCTTAGAATCCAGGTGAGTAGCTCTGATCTCTCCTCTGAGTTTTAGACTCAGTGTCCAACTTTCCACTTAACCAACTGCACTGGATGTATTACCGGCATCCCAAACAGGCTCCAACAGAACTTTCAATTGCACCCCACCTGCCCCTAAACATCCTTTTTTCTTAGTCTTCCCCCAACAGTACTAAATGTCACCCCTTCCCCAAATCTGGACTTATTATTCATTCCTTCCTCTCCTGACCCCCTGCATGGGAAACATTACCACAGTGGTCATCAAACCCAATTGTGCATTAGGCTTCACCTGCAGGGTCATTGAAACACAGGCTACTGGGTCCCATCTTGAGTCTCCGATTCAGTAAATGTGAGGTGGGACCTGAGAATTTGCATTTCTAACAAGTTCCCAGGCAACGCTGTTGCTGCTTGCCCAGGGACCACACTTGGAAAATCACTGCATCAGTAAGACCTGGTGTATTTTGCCTGTATAATGTATTCTGGATCGGTCTGCTTCTTACCATTCCCTTAGCTCATCAACAAATCTGAGCAGTTTTCTAGCCATCTCTACTAGTCACTGTCTTCACTTGATCTGCCAGTCCTCAAGTCCTACATGTCCCAGCTGTCTTACCCTGCTTGAGTGAATGCTGCGGCTAAGTCACCTCTGAAGCTGGGTGACAGATGAGCCTACCAAGTTTGCCCCAGGAGTGGACAATCCATTTTTCCAGAACCTCTATTCCGCTCAACTCTTCCTCCACATTAGCCAGCAAAAAGCCATTGGAAGATGTTAACCAGTTAATGTATTTTGTCTTGGCCCGGGACTCTGACTGAAGAGGCTGTGGCTTACGGAGGTCAAAAATTCTGATCAGCCCTGGCTGGTGTGGCTCAGTGGATTGAGTGCCAGCCTATGAACCAAATAGTCGCCAATTCAATTCCCAGTCAGGGCACATGTATGGGTTGTGGGCCAGGTCCCCAGTTGGGGGTATATGAGAGATCAATGTATCTGTCGCACATCATGTTTCTCTCTCTTTCTCTCTCTCTGTCTCTCTCTCTTTCTCTTCCTTCCCTTCTCTCTAAAAATAAATAAAATCTTTAAAGAATCTTGGATCAACAGTTAAGTAAAACTGTGGCCCCAGTGATTGTGGGAAAACCTAAGGAAATATTCTGTGGTTTTCCTGGGATTCTGTGGCCATACCAGCTGCACTTTATCCTTTTGGGGGGGTTTCATGGAAGTTTTCCACATAAAATCAGGCGTTTAATGATGTAGATGCTTCCCTCACTTGTGCCACCAAACGTCCCACAGATTTCATATCATGAAGTCATCCAACAACTTTACTGAGTCCCAATTCTCAGGCAGAACTTCCAAAGTTCTGAGAAGTTCCATATGTGCCCTTTTTCACCCTGAAAATAGTGACTGACCCAGGACAAGAATTCACCCTATTCATTTGTTTTCCAAGGCTAGAAATCCTTTATATGAGGAAAGTTCCTTAGCCTGGTGGAAAGGTGATTAGGCTTAGCACACTGAATTTTCCACTTGGCTTTGTAATCTTGGGGAACACATTTTACTTCTTCTAGCCTAAAAATGTTCATCTATAAAAATGAAGCTAAACATACCTTATTTATATGGCTGTAGCTAGGATTAAATTAGCATGTAAAGTGCCTAACATAGTTGCCAGAATGTAGTAGACCCCCCCCCAAGTAATAATAGCTACTATTATTTTTTAAAGATATTATTTATTTATTTTTAGACAGAGGGGAAAGGAGAGAGGGAGAGAAACAACAATGTGTAGTTGCCTCTCACATGCCCGCTACTGGGGACCTGGCCCGCAACCCAGGCATGTGCCCTGACTGGGAATCGAACTGGTGACCTTTTAGTTTACAGGCTGGCACTCAATCCACTGGGCCACACCAGTCAGGGCTAGCTACTAATATGATTAAACAAAACCTTTCTTAACACTCAATTCCCTCCCAGGTCCTGGTACTTACAGACTCTTAATGAACGTTAACTTGAATGAATGAAAGCCACACCCCCCATGGTAATGTCTTTCTTTTTCTGAGTCTACTAAAACTACAATCAGTATCCTAAATTTACCACCTATTTACATTCATTTTGGGCCTTTAAATGTAATTGTTGAGCTCCACTGATGGTCAAAGCAGTGTAATAGATGACATGGAATTTACAGAGAGAAATGTGGTATAGTGCCAGTCTCTAGAAGGCTCTTGTGTATACAATCATCTGGATTTCAAATTACTTTATGCAGAAATCTGTACATTTGGAGGACTCAGTTGACTATAGCTGCAGGCTCTTGGGCTAGTTCCTTTCTCATTCTGGACATTTGTTTCTTCATCTCTGAAATGAAGAGGGTGGATTTGATTGGTGGCTTGCAAATAATGTTCTGAGGAGCCCTGGGGGTGCCAGAGAGATATATCAAGGACTACTGTGGTAGAGTCAGCTACAGTTGGATTTGAAGAGAAAATAAGGACTCTCGGGGTCTCACTTCCACTTCAACTATAACAGTTATGATTTGGTCTGCTTTCTATATTAAATCACAATCATTTTATCTGAAGAAAGGGGTGTTATCATCCATCACCCACAGGATCTATCACACTGTTGGGTAAATAGTACTTAGTTAATATTTTTTGTCTGCTTGATTGATAGAAAATATAAAGAGAAGGGAGCTAGTATATGTGTGTGTGTGCATTTAAGCAGTGGCTGATATGATCCCCATTCTGTAGATTTGAGAAAGGACAGGCCTTTTACTTAGATATAATCTTAACCCAAACTACCCAGTTGCTGGACAGAGGGTAAAAGGCGGGTCGTTAGATACTAAGCCTAAAGAGCAGAGTAAAGGCAACCACAAGGGTGATGACTCCCCAATTTCCTTCTTTATTATTAATCTTCTTCCCATTCCTCTTGGGGATCTCTATTGGCTAACTCCATTAAAAATCTATTTCTTCTCACAGTTTGACAAATCATTTATTCTGGGAAAACAGGAGCAGAGAAGTAGAAACAGCTTAGAATTTGGGTTCAGATGGTGATGTGGGTTTACATTTAATTCTATGTATAGTAAGAAGCTATTACGGGATATGTATATATTTTTAATCCTCAGCCGAGGATATACTTATTGATTTTTTTTTGTTTTTTTTTAGATTTTTATTTATTTATATTAGAGAGGGGAAGGGAGAGAGAAAGAGAGGGAGAGAAACATCAATGTGCAGTTGCCTCTCATGTGCCCCTTGTTGGGAACCTGGCCAGCAACCCAGGCATGTGCCCTGACTGGGAATCGAACCGGCAACTCTTTGGTTTGCAGGCCGGTGCTCAATCCACTGAGTTACACCAGCCAGGGCTACTTATTGATTTTAGAAAGAGGGAAGGGATGGAGAGAGAGGGAAAGAAACACTAATGTGAGAGAGAAACATCCATTGGTTGCCTCTCGTACATGCCTTGACCAGTAACCGGGACAGAACTCACAACCTAGGTATGTGCCCTGATTGGGAATCGCACCTGCAATCTTTTGGTTTATGTGACAACACTCCAAACAACTGAGCCACACCAGCCAGGGCATTAAAGGATATATTTTTAACTGCTTTATTGAGTTGTAGTTTACATACCATAGAAACTATCCATTTTATGAGGAGAATTAAATGACTTTTAGTAAATTTACAGAGTTTTGCAACTATCACCACAATACAATTTTAGAACATTTCCATCATCCTCAAGAGAGCCCTTATGCCCAGTTTCAGAAATCTCTGTTATCCACCCACAGCCCCAGGCAACCAGTAATGTACTGTCTGTCTCTACAGATTTGTCTTTTTAAGACACTGCATGTAACCTAGCATGTTTGTTTTTGAGGCTCATACACATTGTAGCATATATCAGTATTTCTTTTCATTTATTTTTTAAAATTTATATTGAATTTATCGGGATGACATTGGTTATTAAAATTATATAGGTTTCAAGTATACAGTTCTATCAGACATCACCTGGACACTGTACTGTGTGTTCACCACCCAAAGTCAAGTCTCCTTCCATCACCATTTATCCCCCTTTACCCTCTTCTACCTCCCTCAACCCCCTTCTGTATGGCAAGTACCATACTGTTATCTATGTCTATGGGGCTTTTTTTAGATTGTATTTATTTATTTTTAGAGAGAGGGGAAGGGAGGGAAGAAGAGGGGGAGAGAAACATTGATGTGCCAGAGATACATGAATTGGTTGCCTCTCGCATGCCCACAGTTGGGGACCTGGCCCGCAACCCAGGTATGTGCCCTGCCTGGGAATCAAACTGGCAACCTTTCATTTCACAGGTTGGCACTCAATCCACTGAGCCACACCAACCAGGGTTATGAGGTTTTTTTGTTTGTTTGTTTGTTTGTTTGTTTTGGCTTAATCCCTTCACCTTTTTTACCCAACCCCACCCCTCTGACAGCTGCCAGTCTGTTTTCTGTACCTATGAGTCTGCTTCTATTTTGTTTGTTTCATGGTATGTGTATACCACATATTGTTTATTCACTCACCAGTTTATAAACATTTGGGATGTTTCCACCTTTTGGCTGTTATGAATAATGCTGCTCCAAACATTTGCCTATAAAAGTCTTTGCCTGAAAATATGTTTTTGTTTCTCCTAATTAGATTCCTAAGAGTGAAATTTCTGGGTTATATGGCAAGCATGCACATACTTTTAAGTACAGTCACAGAGTTAGGCAGCCATGGCCACATTCAACTTGGGGACATTCTCATCACCCCAACAGGAAGTGCTCCATGCCCGTTTTCCCCCAGCCCCCTCCATCCCCCAGCCCCTGGTGACCACACCCACTTCCTATCTGTGCAGAATCGCCTTCTCTGGATGTTCCCTACAAATTGAAACATATGTATGTGAAAAAAAAAGATACTTTTAAGATACTGCAGAGCTGTTCTCCAAAGTGGTGGTACCAATTTCCATCCCCAGAAGCAGAATATGAAGGTTTCCGTTTCTCTACATCTTCAACAACACTTGTTAATTGTGTGTCTAAAAAGCACATTATAGCCACTCCAATGGTGTGAAGTGGTAGTTCTTTGTAGTTCATTGTAGTTTTAACTAGCATTTGCCTAATGACTAAACTGGTTGAGTTCTTCTTCATGGGTTTATTTGCCACCCATACATCTTCCTTGGTGAAGTGTCTATTCAAATCTTTTCCTCATTTATCAATTGAGTTGCTTTTTTTACTTATTGTAAATTTTGAGTGATCTTTATATATTCAGATCCAAGTCCTTCATCAGATATATGCTTTGCCAAGATATTCTCCCAGTCTGCGAAGTGTCTTTTCATTCTTTTAACAGTGCCTTTTGAACTGCAGACTTTTTTTAGGATAAATGAAGAAATCCAATTCATCAGTATTTTTATGGAGTGATGTTTGTATCATATAAAAGAAACTTTTGCCCAAGCCAAAGTCACAAAGATCTTTCAGAAATTTTATTTTTAGGCTTTACACATAGACCAATGGTCCATTTTTCACTTAATTTTTGCATATGATGCAAAGTATAGGTGAGTGTTTATTTTTTAATTTGTGTATTTTTGCATGTGGATATTAGTTGTTTCATGACTGTTCAGTGAAAAGGCTGTCCTTTCTCTATAGCATTACCTTTGTACCTTTGTCAAAAATCAGTTGTCTACATACAGGGGTGGGCAAAAGTAGGTTTACCATTGCATTATGACATCCTTTTGAGTTAATAGAGCTAGTATGATAATCATAACCTACAAGTCTTTTTCCATGTGAACAACTGTGAACCTACTTTTGCCCATCTCTGTATTGGGGGGATTATTTCTGGACTCTCTGTTCTGCTCCATAGGTCTATTTGTGTACCTTTTTTTAAAAAGATTTTATTTATTCACTCTTAGAGAGAGGGGAGGGGAAGGACAAAGAGAGAGAGAGAAACATCAATGTGTGGTTGCCTCTCGCACACCCCCTACTGGGGACCTGCCCTGCAACCCAGGCATGTGCCCTGACTGGGAATTGAACCAGCGACCCTTTTGTTCACAGGCTGGTGCTCAGTCTACTGAGCCACACCAGCCAAGGCTTTTTGTGTATCTTTATGACAATACTTCACTATTTTGATTACTTCACCTATAGAATAATTCTTGTTGGTGGGGGGAAAATGCAGACAACTGTAAATGATCAATAATAAAGTAATAAAATCTTAAAAAAAGAAAAGAATAATTCTTAAAATCAGGCAAAGTGAGTTCTCCAACTTTGTAATTCTTCTGCAGAGTTTTTGGACTACTCTAGACTGTACATTACTATACAAATTTTAAATTCCAGTATCAATTTCTACCAAAAAAAAGTATGCTGAT
>VMDR010037306.1:0-10266 GCA_007922815.1 Macrotus californicus | reverse complement strand
GTATGTTTACCAGAAATAATCAAACCTCAACATTATGTTCCACTTGACCAAACAAATATAGAAAGGATCTTTTTATTTTGGCTACTGCTGTGCTTTTGCCTATTACTAAAAAATAAAACAATGCATTTAACATACCAAAACATTCATTCTTAGGTTATATTCTCTAATATGGTAGCCACTGGCCACATGAAATATGTAAATTTAAATTTACATTTAAAGCAATCAAAACTAAATGAAATACAATATTCAGTTCTTCAGTCATACTAGCCATGTTTTTGGTGCTGAATAGCCTCATATAGGTAGTGGCCATATATTGGACAGCAGGTATTTTAAAGCATCTCAAATGCTTTAATCACATCTCAAATGCCTTCATCACAAATTTCTTTTACAGAGCACTGCCTTGGATATCAAGATTCAACTAACAAAACTGAACTAAGAAAAAGCAATTGCATATTTCTCTTCTCCCTATAACTAGCATTTTCTATATTAGTTTATTCAATTAAAAATATTTACTAGATGCCTATTATATGCCAGGTGCTATTCTAAGCATGGGACAGAAAGTGGCAAAAAGAAAATCAATATCTCAGTCCTAAAAGCTTCTGCTTTCTTGAAGGATGGAAAGAAAAATTCAAGCAACCAAATAAACCAAGGATTTGTTAGCATGTACTTCATAGCCAGTGAAAAAGGATGACATAATAGAGGATGATGGGGGGAAACAGTGGCACTGGGTTGTGGCAGGACGTCATTCCTAAGGTTTGAAAGTGAAGGGCTTTCTAAAGTGGTTACATTCAAAATGAAAACCACATGGCAGAAGGAAGCCCACCACACAAAGGTCTCAGGAAAGAACACAGCTGGTAAAGAAACTGCTACTGCAAAGGACCTAAGTCAGAGCAGGCCTGGCCCATTCTAAGCTGTTAGAGGGATCACGGGGCTAATGGGAAATGAAACGGGAAGAAAAGTACAGGATGGGGTGACAGAGAGACAGGGTCAAGTCACTCAGGGTCTCACAGGCTGTTGTAAGGCTGTTGTATACTTTTTTTCTCAATGTGATAGGAGCTCATTGGAGCATGTCCTGCAGGGCCATGACCTGATTTTAAAAGAGTAGCTTTCATGGCCATGTGTGGATTTTGTCCTCTTACCGAAGAACATGGACTCGGTAGGCAGGCATGTTTAATATATTCCCTAAACAGTTACAGAGTCCTTCCCAATGAGCCAGCCTTCATATATGATCATCTCTGAAAGGAATTTAATGTTATTCTTCATAAATTCTCAGTGCCACAGAAATATCATTGAAAACTCAGGATAGGTATGCAATAACTGAAATAATCTACAAACTCCTCTACTTGAAAGTCATATGATACTGCATAAGCTAGACCACCAACTTACACCATACACTAGAATAAACTCAAAATGGATAAAAGACTTAAATTATAAGTCATGACACCATAAAAACCCTAACGGAATACATAGGTGGTAAAATCTCTGATATCCCAGGTAGCAATATTTTTGGCAATACATCTCCTAGGGCAAGGGAAATAAAGGGAAAAAATAAACAAATGTACTACATCAAATTAAAAAGCTTCTGCATGGCTAAAGAAACCATCATCAAAATAAAAAGGGAACTGACTATGTGGGAGAACTTACAGGGTCAGACACAAATAATGCCCCCTTTTTTACAAGATATTTTATTACAAAATCATAAGCATATAATTCTGTAACATAAAAATATCACACTCAAGCACACCATATGACATTTTAGGTGAATTGTTCAAATCGCTGTCCATCTCATCTAAGACATTCATGTACCCTCCCAACCACACTCAAGCAGGTGTTACTTCTGCTGGACCCTGTATTTGCCAATGATACATCAAACAAGGTATAATCTCCAAAATATATAAAGAACTCATATGGCTCAACATCAGGAAGACAAATAATCCAATTAAAAAATGGGCAAAGGACCTGAATAGACATTTCTTCAAAGAGGACATAGATGGCCCATAGACATATGAAAAGATGCTCAACATCACTAATCAGAGAAATGCAAATTAAGAACACAGTGAGATATCACCTCACACTTGTCAGAATGGCTATCATCAATAAATAAATAAACTGGTGCAGTGAGGACGTGAAGAAAGGGAAACCCTTGTGCAGATTTGTGTAGCTACTGTGGAAAGCATCATGGAGTTACTTCAAAAAATTAAAAATGGAACTGCCTTATGACTCAGCAATTTTACTTCTAGGAATTAACCTGAAGAAACCTGAAACACTAATTTGAAAAAAACACATACAGTCCTATGTTCACTGCGGCTTTATTCTACAATAGCCAAGATTTGGAAACAGCCCAAGTGTCTGTCAGTAGTTGAATGGATGAAAAAGCTGTGGTACATTTGCACAATGGAATACTACTCAACCATAAAAAAGAAGGAAATCTTACCTTTTGGGATAGCATGGATGGACCTGGAGAGAATTATGCTTTCTGAAATAAGCCAGTCAGTGAAAGACAAATACCATATGATTTCACTTTATAAGAGGAATCTAATGAACAAAATAAACTAATGAGCAACACAGAACCAGACATGGAAACATGGAACAGACTGACAGCTGCCAGAGGGGTAGGGGAGGGAAGAGTAGTGGAAAGAAGGGGAAGGGATTAGTCAAAGAACATGTATGAGTGACCCATGGACTTGGACAACAGTGTGAGGAATGGTTCTGGGAGCAGAGGGTGGGCTGGGCAGAGGAGAGCAAAGGGAGAAAAATTGGGACAATTATAATAGAACAAACAAGAATAAAAAAAAATTTTAATGTCCATGAATCTCATTTTTCTCATCTGCAAAATGGATCATAAATGCTATGGCATTTATCAGCCAAAACAATTAGGAAAAGAAAAAACTAATCAAAACTGATTGTGTGCCATGTGAAATAAAAATTTTACATAGTCACATCACATCATCACAGCACAGCCTCATATCCCAGGTTAAGTTTTGAACAGTAAAATATTTTCAAAGTTCTAAATCTAGGAATAGATGTATGAGCTCTCACCAATGTAAATAAGCCTAACCAACAGTTACGAAAGTGAAATTTTCCCTCACAAATACATATTTCAGGCCCAGGAAAGAAAAAGAGGGCAACAGACATTTATCATTTTGAAATGTCTCCCAAGTTGTTGTATGAAATTTCTATGTAGCTATTACAGTTATTTTAACCTTAAAAATACTCAACTTCATCCCTGAGTAAGCTGTATGTATGATGAACTGGGTTTTTTTTATGTATGAGTTGAAGTGCTAACAGATATATAAAACCTAATAATCTGTTTGACACGAAGGTCACATTTCACTTTGGATTCATATACTGTAATTTTTAGATTTAAAACATTTATTTTCTTTCCATTGATAATTAACAACCAGCTAGAAACATTTGCTTCCAGGCTCTCCATTTGCTGTTTCTCTCTGCTTGCAAACAGCAATAAAAACAGCTTTTGAATGTCAGGGAAGTAGAAATCTGCTTCCTGAGGCTATTATAGATTTTTGTTCCACTTTCTTGACTTGTGGCTGTATAGTCCTCAGCACCACAATGATTTCAAAGGCGTATGCCATTAGGTAAGGCCAAGTAATTATTTCTATTCTATTCTATGAAAGCTTTAATTAAAATGGGAATCCCATATATTCTATTTTAATGTTTCCCAAAAATCTCAAAATTAATACATTGGAACAAATAATTTCTCACTCCATCTCTCCAGTATCGTAACAGATATTTGCATTTAACAAATTCTTACATAGCACAGTTTGAAGTGATTTCAAATATTAACTTATTTAACCTCCATATCAACTCTAGTAGGTACTACCATTGTCCTTATTTTACTATTGAGGAAAAAAATGAAATAAACAGGAGTCAAATAACTTCCTTAAAGATAAACAACTAGTAAATGACAAAGCTGGGACTTGAATCCAAGACTTCTATGCTCTTAAACTCTACACTCAAATACTCTGTATTTGACAGAGACATCAGGGATTATATATCAAAGTCAGTATCAAAGAATTCATGTAGCAAACCTGACTCAGGTCAATTTAGTGTTGTATAACCCTTAGAATTTTTTATTTTGTAAATGTGCACATTTAGAGGTAAGTGACAACTATAGGTCACTTCTTCAGAGCCTCCCTACAAGGTTACAATCAAGGCAAGTCCCTGACAAAATGATGCCTCATGTACAGACATTTATTATTGATAGATACCACACAATGAAGCTCAGCTCTCTGTCTGTCCTTCTAGTTACTCCAGCGAATTTGCCTACATGGTAAATGCATGGTTATCATGACAATTCTCCAAACACAGACTCTGACAAACCACCTTGGCAGAGGCAGGATTCCAAGAAAACTGAATTAGCAGCTGGACTAGCATTATTTATGAATGGCACTGAGTTCACAAGATTCTGACATCCCACCTCTGGGAGTGTCTTATGAAGTCCACCAACCAAACGCCACTTTTATGCTAATAACAAAAAGCTAGATGCACCCTGGGGATAGAGTGGCCTCCTAGAGTGTACTCTTTAGACTAAATGCCCGCTGACCGCCTACTGAATATGAGGCACCTACTCGGGAAGGGGCTGTGTTCCAGGGCACAGATTAGAATTTATGCCATACTGTCAATGTTGAAATATTTTTTAAATAAAATTTTAAAACATCTCCTGTTAAGGAAAATGGGAGACAAACCTAATACTTCTGGAATGAGGCAGTGCCAGTATTAAATACCCTTTAGGTAAACAAAGCATGTGCCTAAGTTGCCAGAAGAGCAGGAGTTTCTCAAAACATAAAAACATTTTTCTCAAATAAGTTAATATTTGATATTTTTCAAGAACCTTTGCATTTGTCAACATTTCATCTATTTCTTTTAAATCCCTTTTCTGGGGCTTTCTCTTGTCCTTTTGTGTAGGATATTTTTCTTTGCCTCCTTATTTTGTCTCTGTGTTAGGAAGATCTGCTATGTCTCCCAAACTTGTTTTGATGGTCTTATGACAAAGGTATCTTTTTGGGTTCAGTGGCACAATCTTCCAGATCAACTGAACTCCATGTTCCAGGAGCGTTTCTTGTGGGTTCTGTTTCCCTCTCTCATTGTCATTGAGTCTTGACAATGCTATTGGCTCTTTCATGGGTAGAATTAATCTTTCATGCTGGGAGACTATAAGGAAAACCCTTAATCACCATGTTTGAGATGCTATGCAGGGCTGCCTTTTGAGGAAGCATTCCTCCCAGCAGGATCTGATGTCTGCAGGAATCCTCCTTTGGGTGTACCAGTGTGTGTGGCTAGTTGGGTCAAGCTCTGGTATGATCTGAAGCTCACCATTGGTTTTGTTGGTTCTGGGTTTGTTGGGTGTGGTTCAGATACAGGCAGTTGTCAGATGTATATAAACAGCCTTGGGCTACCTATCTATAGCTATCAGAGTGTTCTGTTTTTTTTCTGCATCTAATGGACCTGCTTGTGCATGTGAGGGTCCATCTGTGTAAAAGGGTCAGCTTTTCCAGCTCAGAGCTGGGGGCAGTTCTATAAAGGCCTGGTGTTCCCTGAGGTCTGTGTCCAGCTCTTAGCTACTCTACTTCCCCCTGAGGTTGCCTGGTCTTGCTCCTAAGCCTTCAGAGAAGAGAATGTAGGATGAGCCCAGGCTAGCTGAGATAGGGCTAATGGATTCTCTACTTGTGGGTTACAATGTCTGTAGGGCACTCAGTGAGGGGAGAGTAGCCTCTGCCTCAAAGCCAGGCCCCTCAGTCAGTGCCAGAGTCTCAAACTCTAGTTTCTCCAGATGGACTCACAGCAGATCAGGTTGTGTACAGCCAGCCTTCCCCTTTACAGCAGCAAGTTCAGCTGCCCTGGGCTCAGGGGGATAAATCAAGAGAGTCTTCCATTGGTAGCGATGCTGGCCCAGCCATAGGGGAGAGCTAAATTCCCTGTCCAGTTCTCAGACATTAGCCTTGGTGGGTCTCACACTTTGTAAGTCTCCATTCTCAGCTACTCTTGTTTCCTCAACATGGAACTGCACACAATGAGGATACCCAGGACTTGACAAAGCTGATCTAAACAGTATCCTGTTGGGGTGCCCACATACCTAAATGATCGGGGCAGACTTATTACCCTTTCCAGGGTAGCATTGGCTAAACTCACAATGGAGACTGGATTTGCCTCGCTGCAATGTGGCCAAGTAGCTCAGCACCTGTCCATCTGGTTCCCAGAGAGAAGCTTCTTCAGGAGTCATAGTCCAAAATTCTCAGTTCTGTGCAGCTCCCCAGTTCACCACCAAACCAAGCAGGATGAAGCCAAAAATCCAAGCCCTTTGATACAGCATGATCTCTCCATGTGTCTGGATCTCAGCAGGGTAGGCCGAAAGTTCCAGCCTTGCCTGGCTCCTCTGCACTTCCAAACTCAGCAGCAGAAGTGGCTTGAGATGGGGAAGATAGGTTGTCTTTCCCAAGCCACTCAGTTAAGTCACTGTCTGGGTCTCTAAGTCCTTCCAAGAAAATAGAAGGCCCTTTAAAGTCACCGCTGCATGTAGCCAGCAGACCCCTTCACAAGATCCATGTGTGTCAGCATGGCCTTAACTGTCAGTCAGAGTCCACAATGTGAACACTCCAGGCAGGTGCTGTAACAATAGGAGTACTCTTCCGTGGAAGGGTACACTCTGAGTCTCCCAGGCAGGGTGAATCCCCACTGATTCCCACTGCCAGAAGCTACATAGACTCCTCTATGCATCTTTGATGCTGTGGTGGGGCGGGATGCCCACGTGGGGTTAAGACTCATGGCTCCTAGGAGGAGGGTATTCTACAGTCACAATATCTATCTACTTTCTCAGCAGCCACTGCACCTGCATGTAAGAGCTTTCCCCCTGTGCATCTCAGCCCCTCTTATCGGTCTCCATGTAGCACCATCTGTATTCCTTTGTTATAATGATTCATATCAGCTAGATTTCAGTTGGCTATTCAGGTTGATTGCTCTGTAACTCAGCTATAAATCTGGTTTAGGGGCAGGAGCAAATAGATACAGTTCCCATGTGCTTTGCAGGCATCTTGGAATCCGGAAAAAAGTTTATGTAGGGCGTGTACACTACAGTTAAAATTTCAGATTTTATTCTCAAAATATGGGGAGCCACTGAAAGGCTTTGAGCAGAGGAGTGATAGAATCTGACTTATACAGGATAGGGCGAAAGTAGGTTTAAAGTTGTTCATATGGAAAATAACACAGTAATTGGTAAATAATAATATAAGAATAAACTCTGTTTCACGTACTCACAGCTGTACACTTACTTTGCCCCACCCTGTATTTTACAAGAGTCAACTTAACCATTATCTTGGTAACAGACTATAAAGAGACAATTTGATAGTAGACCCAAACAGATGAGGAGATAAGAAAAAAACAATTAGGTATCTATATGGCCAAAGTCCAGTAAAAAGCAAAGGTGTCTTTGGTTAGGATAGTTTTAATGGAGGTGCTGAGATTATGTGTCCACATAAATTCCTGGACATACACATGGCAGAGCTGAAAACCCCCTCATGGGTCAGATGTGAGGTATGAGAAAAAAATGAGAGACGAGCAAAACTGGAGAGTAGAGTTGCCACAGATGAAAATGGCACCTAGTGAAAGGAAGAGCTGGTTTGGAGCGGTGAGGATAGCAATAATCTGAGATCTGTCAGATTTGACCAGTCCTTCAGGCACCCACCGCAGAGGCTGACAAGCAATTGGATAAACTGAATCTGATATTCAGGGGAGGGGTTGATGTTAAAGCCATGGAACTGGGTGAGGTCACCTGGGGAGTACAGATAGGTTGAATAGGAGGAAAGTCCAGGTCTAGTGGGCAGCTCCAAGGCACTTCAACCTTTAAAAGTCGCGAGGATGAAAATCACACCCGGCCACCAAGGAGATGAAGAAGAAATGGCCAGCGCAGTAGAAGAGGAAGTAAGAGATTGTGTCCTGAAGTTAATAGGCTTCAAGAAGAAAAGGGTGATGCAGTGTGCCTAATGCCGCCAACAGATCAGGGGAAGACTGACGACTTGACCTTAGGCTGACATTTAAAGCTTATCAGTGACTGTAAATGCAAATCACTGTAGTCCATGCCTTCACATTCAATTTTTTAAAATTCTCTTTTGCCCTTTACTTTTCAATATTGTACATTTAAAGATTCCTAAGCCTGCTTTTTTACTTAGGTCGCAGTATGTCCATCGCGGTGCTCACCTTTGAAATTGCAGTCGTCTGAAATGATGGTGAAAAGGGTTTCAAAAAGGACGAGAGCACATCGTGGAACAGCAGGAAAGCAGGCGGTACCCTGCACCGCAAAACCAGTTATGAGGGCACAACTTGAAAATGTCCACAGAAGGGTTCCTCCCACTCGCCTGTCTTACTGTGAAGTCTTGTATGCATGTATAATTCTGTTCCATTTTTTCTAACATTATAAAACTGTCCTTGAAGTATCATGTACACAAATTATATGGTAAGTATGCTAATGTATTGCTAAAGATTAATCCTAATGCCCTGAGGAATATTACCTTTAATATCTAAAACTTTTACAGTCTTTCATTGTTGTTTTAATTTTTATATGGTAATGCTATTAAAGTAACACCTCTATTTTCCAGAAAATTAAATATAAATGGGGCTCTCTTTAGGCCAAAAGAGCGGCAAGATTTCTTCCTTCTGTCTTTATCAGTAAATATATGACACATCTGTTGATTCTGCTAGATTCCTTCATCAAAGAACTGAGAATACTTATCAGAGAAACACAAATTAAAACCACAATGAGGTATCACCTCACACCTGTCAGAATGGCTATTATTAACAGAACAACAAACAAGTTTTGCCAAGGGTGTGGAGAAAGGGGAACACTCATGCACTGTTAGTGGGAATGCAGACGGTACAGCTGCTGTGGAAAACAGTATGGAGTTTCCTCAAAAAATTAAAAATGGGTTCTCCTTATATCCCAGTGATTCCACTTCTGGGGATTTATCCAAAGAAACCCAAAACACTAATTCAAAAGAATATATGCATATTCTTTCCTTCTTGTTGCTATAGTAAATGTGATTATCCCTCCAATTTTGCTTTTGATATTTCATCGCTAGTATACCAAAATGCCTTCAATTTCTGAATATTGACTTTGTATCCTGCTGTTTTGCCAAATTCTTTTGTTAGGTCGAGAAGTTTTTGGTGGAGTCTATAGGATTTTCTATGTACACTATCATGTCATCTGCAAACAATGACAGTTTTGCTTCCTCCTCTCCAATTTGGATGCCTTTTATTTCTTTTTCTTGCCTGATCTCTGTGGCTAGAACTTCCAATACTATGTTAAATAGGAATGCTGAATGCAGACACCCTTGTCTAATGCCTGATCTTAGTGGGGATGCTTCCAGTTTTTGCCTGTTGAGTATGAAGTTGGCTGATGGTGTCTCATATGTGGCCTTTATTATATTGAGGTACACTCACCTATTCCCACTTTGCTGAGTGTTTTTATCATGAATGGGTGCTGTATCTTATCTGTATTGAAGTAGCAACACCTCAGACTGTGGAGCTCAGAGGTAAGTAGTGACACTACCAGAGAGGCAAGCAGAAACTGAGGGTGAGAGAAAGATAGGCATTATCTGTGTATCTATCTAATGAGCACCCCAACAGAGCTCAATATACCATGTGTTTGTATACAGCATGTGCATAAAGAGGTGGTCATACATGTAATTAAAACAGATGTGTGCTTAGTCTGCTTGGGCTGCTATAACAAATTACCACAGACTACGTATCTTATAAACAATAAAAATTTACCTTCTCACAGTACTAGAAGCTGAAGTTCAAGATCAGGATACAGGTTCTGTAGAGAGCACTCTTCTAGGTCCCATACTGCCTGCCAACTTCTCACTGTGTTCTCACATGGCAAAGAACAGGAAACTAAACTTTCTTGTGATCCTTTCAAGGGCATTAATCCCACTCATGAGGACTTCACTCCACTGACCTAATCACCCCAGAGCTCCATGAAGTTTGGGGAGATACAAACACTACCTATAGCACATGCTGTGGAGTATGATTTCAAGGACACCAAGAAAAAATCAAATACTCTGAAAATACCTGATTCTTTAGCTATTATATATTTGATTAAAAAGTCATCCATTGAAGTGAAAATAACCTCAAAGATGCATTCTTCTGGATCAAATGCTTTCCTGAACTGCTTTAGAAATTTTACTACCCAAAGGGAGTAGTAAAACCAAAGCCAAGAAAAGTGTTAAAAAGAGAGGGGAAAAAAGACAAAGCTGA
>VMDR010037305.1:0-10264 GCA_007922815.1 Macrotus californicus | reverse complement strand
CATCTGTCATCTTTTATTTTATATTTTAAATTTTATTGAGAACAAAGGAAAAATAGGTTCTCTTTAAAGTGTACTTTTGTTTCTGGAGTAAATCTCCCTTTTTCCTTCTGCTCTTTCAGATCCTTTTGAGCACAATATTAATAATGTCTTCATTTTTTCCAATTATTTCCAGAACCTTCATGTTGATTCTTGTCTGCTTCTCATCTCTTTGGGTTTGATTTTTGTTCAGTATAACTTGTGTAATTTTCCTGGAATCCCTTCATTTTTCACATGGGTGCAACTAGATTCTTTCTCTTTAGTTCTAAGCGGGGTTATATCATGTTTAACTTCCATTAGTTATCCAGAGGAGTGGGTATGGGCCTGTGACCGAGGGCCTTCACAATATGAGTGTTTAAATGTCCAAGAATTCCCCTTTTGAATTTAACTCCTGTGGTAGGCAGAATAATCTTCCTCTCCCCGAAAGACATTCACTTCTTAAATTCTGGATCCTGTGAATATGTTATGTTACTTGGCAAACTGGAATTACGGAATTATGATCGCAGATGGAATTAAGGTTGCTAATCAACTGACCTTAAAAGAGGGAAATTATCCTGCATTATTCAGTTAAGACCATTGCTAGTTTTGAGGATAGAGGTAGGGCCCCAACAAACAAAAGCCCAGGCTTCAGAAATGAATTCTAGCAAACATTCAAAGAAGAATTAACACCTCTCCTCAAATTATTCCAAAAAAAACGAGGAGGAAGAAACACTTCCAGATTTATTCCACGAGGCCCGTATTACCCTGAACTAGACAAAAACACTACAAAAAAAGAGGTAAAAATATACAATAGAGAATTGACGATTTCTTCAAGTGGTAGTGGGAAAGCTGAACAGATATATGAAAAAAAAAAGAGAGAGTAAGAAACTGGAACACTGTTTTATACCATATACATAAACTGAAAATGAGTTAAAGACTTAAATGTAAGCCCTGAAACCATAAAATTTCTAGAAGAAAACGTAGGTAGTAGTTTACAACAGTCCGAGTAATATCTTTTAGGATATGTTCCTGTGAGCAAGAGAAACAATAGCAAAAGTAACCAATGGGACTTTATCCAATGAAAAAGCTTCTTTGCAGCAAATGAAACCATCAGCAAAACCACCCAAAGACAACCTCCCGAGTGGGAGAATATATTTGCAGATGATATATCTGATAAAGGGTTGAATCCAAAATACAAAAGGAACTCATATAGCTCATTAACAAAAAATGAACAATCCAATAAAAAATGGTCAGAGGATGTGAATAGACATTTCTCCAAACATTATATACAGATGGCCAACAGAGAGATGAAAAGATGCTCAACATCACTAATGATCAGAGAAATGCAAATCAAAACCACAATGAGATACCACCTTACATCTTTCAGAATAGCTGTTATCAAACCTTCGGCAAATAATATGTGTTGGCAAGGATGTGGAGAAAAGGGAACCCTTGTGTGCTGTTGGTGGGACTACAGATTGGTTCAACCACTATGTAAAACAGTATGGAGATTTCTCAAAAAACTAAAAATAGATATACCAAAGACATGGCAATTTTACTTCTGGGTATTTATCTGAAAAAATAAAAAACACTAATTCAAAAAGATATATGTACCCCTATGTTCATTGCAGCATTATTTACACTAACCAAGACATGGAAGCAACGTAGGTATTCATCAGCAGAAGACTGGATAAAGAAGATACATGTATGTACACAAGGGACTATTATTCAGCAATAAAAAAAGAATGACATCTTGCCGTTTGCAGCAGCATGGATGGATCTAGAGAGTATTATGTTAAGTGAAACAGGCAGAGAAATGTAAATATTATATGATCTCACTTAAGTGTGGAATTTAAAAAAAAACAGAACAAATAAACAGATAAAACAGAATACAGACACAAAGAAACAGAGACAAAAGGGATGGTTATTAGAAGGGAGGGGTGGGAGGATTGTTGAAAAAATGAAGGGAAATATAGTGAGTTAATTATATATATGAATATGTATACATATGTACATATAAAATTTGTGATAAATTTGCATGGTGACAGATGATTACTGAAATTAGTGGGATGATCACATGTAAGGCATACAAATTTTAAATCACTATATCATACACCTAAAACTATTATAACTAACACTATATTGAATACAAACTGTACTTTAATTAAAAAATAATAAAATGAACTTTTAAAAAACAAACAAGAAGAAAGAAAAAAGAAAACAGAGAAATGGGGCCATGAGATAAGAAATGCAGGTGGCTTGTAGAAGCTGGGAACATCAAGGAAACAGATTTTCTCCTCAAGCCTCCACAAGGGGAGGCAGCTTTGCCAACACCTTGGTTTTGGCTCAATGAGATCTGTGTCGGACTGTCACATACAGAACTGTAAGATGATATATTTGTGTTGATTTAAGTTACTAATTTTGAGGCAATTTGTTACAGCAGCAATGAGAAACTAATACAACCCTAAGCCTGGGACCAATCTTCTTGATTCCCTCTTTATTTTGGACTGGCCTTTACTCCAGGTATACTTTGTGGCCATGTCCAGCCTCCTTTCCAATGCTACTGCTGTCACCTGGAAGAGGTGTCCTTCCTCAGTAAAGTAAAAGCCATCTTGCCGTTTGACTTCACGTGATTACAATAATAATCTGATCCTCCAGCGCAACTGCTTCTGAATAGTGTTGTCACACAGCGAAGAAAGGTAAGCTACAGGTTACGCTGCTGAGATCTCATTTGTCCTATAAGCCAGCTTTATTCTTCAGCTTTCCCTCTAGTGTTGTTAGAAGGTGGTAAGGACTTTTGCTAATATATCCTCTCTGTAGTTCCCTTGACACATTTTGTTTTGGCACGTGGAGTTGATCACTTGTCTCATGGGCTTTCTTCATTTTGTCTCTACTTGCACTGCGCCAGGGTTCCTCTGTTTGGAGGAAGGAAATGGCCCTGTGGCCCTCCTCATTTCTTACCTCCCCTCCTCGACCCTGTGCATTGTAATTATGAAACAGGGGCTTAGCAATCTCTGCTGAGGTAACTATTTTACTTAGAATTCATTTTCTTACAAAATATAAATTTTAAGTAACAATGTCAATTTTATCTAGAGGATTCCTCTGCAAGGTCTTACCTGCATTGTAGTTCTGTTTCTCACAAGGTCATATTAATAGAAATCAGTGTGTCTGTATAAATAAATTTTGGGACTGCTATGGACTGAATTGCACTGAAACCCTAACCCCCAATGTGCCTAATTTGTAGATAGGGCCATTAGAAGGTAATTAAGGTTAAATAAGGTTGTAACAGTGAAGCTCCAATTTGTTAAGATTTGCGGTCTTATAAGAACAAGAGCAGAGATTTCTCCCTCAGCATGTACAAAGAAGGGGTCATGTGAACACACAAAAGAGGCCCCAGAATGAAATCTGTCTTGCTGGTGACTCGATCTTAGACTTCCCAGCCTCCAGAACCATGAGAAATAAAGTTCTGGTGCTGAAGCCGCCCAGTTTATGGTATTTTGTTATGACAGCGTGAGCCAACTAACACAGGACAATGCGGGGGTTTAGCTAAGCCCCCAGGCACAGTGTCTGCAGGGCAGGGTGTGACTGGCCAGTGTACATGCTGAATGCCTAGGCAGGAAAAAGGCAATCTCAAGAGACCTCTTTCTAGAGATCCAAGAGGCCTCTGCATGGTAGATTCTGTAGGTTTCTGTCTTGGATAATTCATTCTTTTCCCAGGGAAGAGTTCCTTGCAAAGACTAACATTGTTCAGAATTTTCTACCTACAGCACATCTGCCATCATAATTTAATTTTCTATAAGATTGGGACTCTAAGGGTGCTCCTGATGATAACATTTGAATTTTTTCCATGTTTCAGATGATTCACTTTAGCTTTCATAGATAACACTAAAAAAGTAAGTATTTGTCATAAGATTACTTCTTGCCAATGTTGCCGCTGTGTAATGAGATAGATGAGAACAGGCTCTGGAATAAGGTAGAATTTGGCTGCTGTTCAGCTTCATTGCTAGCTAGTTTTGCAAAATTCATAAAATTATTTAATGTCTCTGAGTTTCAGATTTATCAGCTGTAAAAATGAGAATAACTGTTAGTGTGAGGACTAAAAGAGATAATGCATTTAAATCATTTAGCACAGTTCTGGGTACATGTTTAGCACTCCATAACTGGCAAAGATATTATTTTATGTAAAAGAGGCAGTTGGTATATGTTTAACCTCCTCCCCATCACCACCACCTCCATATACGTTCCTCTCAGGTAAACTCTTTTTATCTTTTTCTTAGATTCATAAATAGTTCCTGCTTTTCAAATACCTAATTTGACCAGGTTCAGTTCTCACACTCTCTCTCTTTCTTTTAGACAAATGTCATTTTTTGCAAGTCTTAGGAAATACAAAACTAAAGAAAGCTGTAAATTTAATACATATATAAAGATAAAAAAATACGTATGTGTTGATCTCTGCCCCAGTTACAGAAACACAGCTCCTAAAACCCTTATAAAACCATAAGTGATAAAACCAGCAGGAGCGTCTTTTGTTCTAATGAGGTGATTCTGGGTGGAATCCCTGGGTGGACTCCTGTGTGAGGGCTGGTCATCAGAAAGACCAAGCCGTAATTAGAAGCTTGTAGTTTCCAGTTCCATTCCCCATTCTTCAGAGAAGAGAGAGGGATTGGAAATGGAGTTAATGATTGATCATGCCTATGTGATGAAGCCTCCATAAAAATTCCAATAGTTTGAGGTTCAGAGAACTTTGAAGTGGGTAAACACATCCATATACCAGAAGGGTGATGTACCCCAATTCCTCAGGGAAAAAAAACTCCTGTGTTCAGCAGCCTCCTAGACTTTGCCTTATGTATCACTTCATCTTGGTGTTCATCTGCATCCTTTATCATATCCTTTAATAGACTAGTGAACATAAGTTGTTTCTCTGAGTTCTGTGAGCTGTTCAAGCAAATAAACAAACCCAAGGTGGAAGTCATGGGAACCTCGGATTTGTAGCCAAGTTGGACAGAAGTTGCCAGTAAGCTGGAAACCCACTACATGAAATTGGCATCTGAAATAAGGGGATGTCTCATGGGACTGAGCCTTTAACCTGTGGGATCTGATGTTATCTCTGAGTAGCAGGTTTCACAGTATGAGAATTGAATTAAGTTTTAGGACACCCAAGCGGGTGTTGCAGAAAATTGCTTTTTGTGAGGCCTACCCCTAGCACATCTGGTGTCAGAAGTGTTGTGAGTGGTAATAGTGTGCCAGCAAAGGAGAAACAAAGGAGGAAGAACTGGACTTTGCCCGTTCCAAAAGCAAAGGACAAGCAACAGTAATACATCAATGTTTCCTCTTAGCCTGGAGCAGACTCTCTATACCATACTGCCAAAGTTTCCTTGGTTTTCATTTTGTTTTAAAGAGATCCTTTGATTTGCAGCTTTCTTAGCTCTCTGTTTGCATTTCTTCATTTAATAAGACTCCATCTTGATCTCATTTATGAATTGTCTTAATTATCTGTTCTGCTAATGTGATTGAAACTAACACTAATTTGAGATTGTCCACGGCAACTGATTTTGGAGAATATATATAAAACTTATTTTTATTTAATTCTCCATTATATTATCTATCTGCCATGATCAGAAATTGAAATAATTTATGTACTCCATAAACATATACTGCCAAGTATTCCAAAAGCTTTCTCTTTAACTTTCCAGTTATTTTTTAGTCATTTTTTGGGGAAATATTTCTAAAACTTAACTTATACCATCCTATCCTCTTACATAGAGTACACTTTATAGAATTTAATACTTTCTCCATGGCTGTTGTTATAAAAATAAAATATCTTAATGATATAAGGCCCTCGTGGTTACTTCAGAGGTCAGTACTCTTTATTCATTCACTACAAAATTTGCATTCTTCTTCTTTTGTTATTTTTATATCCGATTTATTTGAGGTCAGTGATATATGCAAGGCAAAGCTTGTTGCGAGCTTTTGGGAAAGACGTTTTCTTCTTCTTAAGAGAAATCCAAAGGAAGAAGGACTTATTTATTTGTTTATCTATTTATCTATTTATCTACTGTCATTTAGCAGGCAGTAAATACAGAACCTTGGTGAGGTCTGGCTGGTGAAGCCTGGGAAGCTGCTGGGAAACAGAACCAGGGCTAAGACCCACCCTGGTTCTATCAGCTTACTTGTTACCTTGATTATTAGTGAATCTGGTTTGAGTTAGGTTCTCTCCCACTTCACACCAACAGATTTCTGCCGTGTATTATCGGGTAAAGTGAATGGAATTTCTGACATCTGTTTTAATTGGTGCAAAAGTTCACTTTTTCTTGATCTTACCCATTGCTTAATTTTGCAAAATTGGCTGTTTTGTAAGGGCTGTGTTGCCGAAATGTGTATGCTGTTTCTTCCTATTATTTAATTTTGTACACTCAGACCATCTTTAGAATTTCAAATATCATCAGTCCATGTTAATATCCATCAACAGGCAAATATACTGGATCATCTGATGACTCATCAATACTGTTATCTGGATATTTATCTAAAAATAGCATTTTCTAATTATTCTTCATTATTGCTATTATTAATAATTTCCCAAGAAGAGCTAAAATAACAATATTTATCTGAAGTCATAATATGTCTCAAATTATCCCCCAAATTTCAGCTTTTATGAAGCTAACATGTGAAAACTAGGTAAATGAATACATTTTGATGTGCGTTGGATAAAAGTAGGCACACAAAAAAGTTCTCTGAGAAAATAATTGGGAAAAATACTGTTTTATTTGATTTGGTATAACTTCAACTTTGAATATTGCAAGACACTCTATAAAATATTATTTTCATTCAAAATTAATTTAAATTTTTTACCTCAGAAGAACAGTGAAAAACCATTGAGAAAAAGAAATGGATGCAGAAAGATTTCTGAAACAGTCATTAAAAATGTGTTGGTTTTTCTAATAGTTAGCTACTCAAATTCAAAATTTTATACTAAGCACTTAAACTTATAAATTTCACCTTTGTTAAAATATGCGTGTTCCTTGGGAGAAAAGAAGTTTCAGATGTGTTGCTGATTTCAGCTGATAATGGCGGAAAGAAAGATCATGAAGCGTTGGCCCCCACTAAGGAGGAAAGAGTTAAAAGCAAGGATGCTGGAAATCAAAGATAAATTCTATTTACCCTCTTTCAATGTTGAACAACTATGCTTATAACTTTCTGCCAGCCATTATGTACAAATCTTAAATGCGGTGAAGTTTTTTCCAAGATAAGAAAGATTGGCAATGGACTGAGAAATTGGAAAAAGCCAGTTGGGGTTTCCTTCACAAAAGTAAAATTTAAAAATTGGAGTAATATTTGAGGCTTTAGGAAAACCTAGCTTGGCTATATGCTTGCTTGTGGATTTTAAGTTTCGATAAGTTTTGGCTAAGTCACTCAGTAGCATCTTAAAGTCCATTTAGATTAAAAATGATCTGAAGGACAAACTCCTCAGATTAGATTCAATTCACCCTTGGTTCGAGGAATAAAAAGGTCTCAGTGTTCCAGGCCCTGATGATTGTTGCTGCAGCCTGGAACCATTGCTTACAAAAGGATTGTTTCCGTAACTTTATTATTATTTATAATCTCCTGAGAAGCGTACTTGCTGACACTCCTTTGCCTGTATCCCACTTCTTTAAAGTAGATACCTACAAGACAACACAATGGGTCAAAGATATGAAAATGTTAATGTCATGGTACATGGGGTTAAAACAGCATCTATTAAAGGGTGTACGAATTTTTCTCACAAACCAGTAGTGCTCCTGGTAATGATGTGGCAGGCACTCTGAAGGGTTTCACTCACCAGAGCATGCGTTTTAAACACTCACTCATCACCCTGACTGGTGTGGCTCAGTTTGTTTGGTGTTGTCCTGCAAAGTGAAAGACCACAGGTTTGATTTCCGGTCAGGGCCCATGCCTGGGTTGCAGGGGGTTTGGGGACACCTACGAGGGCCAACTGATCAATGTTTCTCTCCCCTTCTTTCTCCCTCCCATCCTCTCTCCCTAAAAATAAATAAATAAAATTTTCTAAACATCCACTGGTTGATCTCTAGTCATTCTAAAAACATGACACCTCAGAATAACCAACTGACATGAATTTAAGTTTTCCTGGTTTTTATTGTCGTAAGTTCCTCTTGAATCATAAAAAGGTTTCAATGACACTCTCAACAATAACTTAAGCCAATGTAGGGTCTCTCTTGGATATGGTTGCTCTACCTGGGATAATAGAGTACTGGGCTCACTTCACTGAGCACTCCACAATGGTGCTTAATGTGCATAGCTCAGCAAGACAAAAGATTGGTGTCGTTATTAATAATATTGTCAGTTTTACTGCCTAAAACTTCTTTGGATTTCTCTCTCCATCTCCCAGTGCAAGCATTTAGTCTGTGTGCATTTAGGCTCCCCCCTCCTCTCACCTACACCACGGAGGTGTGTCTCATAGCTCATTCTGAGTGTACTTTTGCCCTCTCAAATCTGTTTCCACTCCTGGAGCTAGAGTGATATTTAAAAAATTTAAATCTTATTGCATCTGTCAACCATCTGTTGAACTGAAACCTTTCAATGGAATCTCACTGCTCTTAAAATAAAGAAAAAGATCTTTAACATCACCTTTAAAACTGAATACAATCTGATACCTGTGTACTGCTGTAGCTTTATTTTGCTCCTCATCCACTCTTGCTTTCTGTATTTGTCACACAAAAATTTTGATTTCTCAAATTTGCCATTTTTATTTTTATCTCAGTATATATACTTGTGCATGCAGTTACCTTTCCCTGATACACCATCTCTTCCTTTGCCCTGTCTGTCTCATAGTTTATCCCTCACATTCTTTAGCTATCATCCGAGTGTCATTTAGTTTCCTTGATCCCTAGACCATATCAGATGCTTTGCTAATGTCCTCACAAAATACCCTGTCATTTTTTGGAATGGAAACTACTGCAGTTTTAACTTACATTTTCCTGTTATTATTTGATTACTGTCTATCTCTGCAGTCAGAGTGTAAGCTCTGTGAGAAGGGGGAAGAGTTTCTGCTTATTATTATACGTCAGGGTCTCAGAAATGCCTGTAACATAGTAGATGAGCAGTAAACATATGTGAAAAGATTGAATGCAAAACTTCAGAAAATCTGCTTCTAAATCAAAGAACAAACAGAGTGGTATGTACTTGATAGTTTTGACTCAGCCATAAAAAAGAAAATTTCACCCTTTATGACGGTATGGATGGATCTGGAGAACATTATGTTAAGTGAAATAAGCCAGTCAGTGAAAGACAAATACCATAATATATCACTCATATGTGGAATCTAATGAACAAACTGAACTAGCAAGTAAAATAGAACCAGACTCATAGATAGAGAGCAGGCTAGCAGCTCAAAGGGTGGGGGGTGAAGAGGTGGGGCATTAAGGCACTGAGCCAAAAAAAAAACAAGAGAGAGAAAGAACTCATAGACATGGACAACAGTGTGGTGATTTGGGGGAGCTGGGGGTTGGGTAGAGGTGGAAAGGGGATAAATGGTGATGGGAAAATAAAATAAAATAATTTAAAAAAAGAAAGTTTTAAGACCAAGCTGTCCCTTTTTCTTATTCAGAAAAACAAAACAAGATGACAGTATCTATATATTGGTGGTCTCAACCAGGAGTGATTTTGCTCCCAAGGGAACATCTGGCAATTTTTTGAGACATTTTGGGTTGTCACAGGTAGGAGGTACTACTGGCATCTATTAGATATAGGCCAGGAGTTTGGTAGATTTGTTAGTGGACTCCATGGGTCACCCTTTGCTGCCCTAGGATGTGACTTTAAGGGACTGAGGTGAGTCCATTTAACTGAGCTCCTTTGTCGGAGCTCACAATCCTGATGGTCTCCAAGTAATTTCCCATTGCATGGAGGCTGTACTGGGGAAAAGGGAAGAACTTACGGTTACACTTAAAAAATTATGTCCTTCGGGACATTTATCTTTTATTTCTTATATAATAATACATGAATCTATTATAAAAATCAAAGGGGACAAATCAGAGCAACAAACAACATATGCCTAACAACTCCTGAGTTCATCACCTCAGACATAAATAACCATTTTCAACTTATCATCTTTTTCCTTGTATTTACTTCCATATTTCTGTATCTTAATTTTTCTATTTTAGGCATTATCTATTTACTTTTCACTTGGAAGATAAAGTTTTAGCTATCTTACCTGTCACCCTCTAAATTTCGTTACTCCAAATTTTTGGTTAAATTC
>VMDR010037304.1:0-10274 GCA_007922815.1 Macrotus californicus | reverse complement strand
AGATGAGGAAAGAAATTAGTAGGTAAGTTCAGATCAAATTACTTATTTTTCTACACCTGGGATAAACCAGTTCTTCATTAGGTTTAAATGAGCCTCATCCTTCTGGTTGTGAAGTCTCCCCCACTGGTAGAAAACACTTCGTGCTGTTACCTTATAAATTACCAGAATTTGCTTTAGAAGCTTTTATTTATTAACTGTTTTTTATACTAGTGGTCTGCAGAACACTTTTAAAATATCTGCTGGGGCATTTGCTGGCACATTCGAATTCACAGATGTGTGTATTTCTCTCCAAGAGTGGAAGATAACTATTTCTTTATTCTCTTGTTTACTGGATTAGATTTCAAGACTTCCGTTGTAACCCTAGGCATTGTATGTTAGATCCAGTATTTATCTCGATCAGTGACACATTTAATTTTTATAGCCAGTGACATTAAAATGTCCCGTAATTTAGTGGCATTCTCTATCAGATGCTAAAAGTAGGTCTACCTTGTACGTGATGCGTGGCAACGGGTGGTCACTAGTTTCTCATGACAGAACCATGTTGATTTGAATGCAGGTTTTTTTTTAACCCCAGATGAAAAGTTAAGATTGCCTCTGTTGCATTAGAAAGTCAGATAAGTCGGTTAATTGTATATTAAGTTCAGAAGTTTGCTTTCACCAGTGCTGGCAGTGCCAGGCCATTGAGCAAGAATGGCAGCTTAAACTGAGCAGATTTGATAAATGCATGAACATCCATCAGTCTAGTAATAAGGTTCTCATGCTCTCTCTCTCCTGTTTTTCATTTCCAGTGTTCTATTTAGGTGAGTTTTTGAATTCTGATTTCTCATTTAAGTTCCCCCTCTCCACTTCATGAGCAAGCACCCCAACGAGAATGTCTCATTGTCTTAGCAAATGTGGAGCTTAGGTGCCCCTCCAGATGCTCATTGAACTCTTGTTTTACTCAAGCCCTTCATATATAAATGTTTCTTTTTCCTTTATTGTTGATGTTTTCCATTTGTTTCAAGTAAGCCTTTGGAGATGATGACAGTGTTATGTCGCAGTCTTTCATTTGCTCTGTGTGATGTAAAGCTTATATTTTATTTTGCTAAACAAAAAGGAGACACATCTGTAAATACGTGATGATTTTATGTTTTTCTCATGGTTTTATCTCTAGGCAGCTAAATATTGAGATGATGTTCATCTATAATGTTTTCCTCCCTTTTTAGGGCCAACATTGCCTAGACAAAATTCACAGCTACCTGCCCAAGTTCAGAATGGCCCATCACAGGAAGAATTGGAAATTCAAAGAAGGTAAATTTCCTAGTTATTGTTTATACTTCTTCATTCTGTTGTGGAAGACCAAATG
The DNA here is from genome assembly GCA_007922815.1 of Macrotus californicus. NCBI lineage: Eukaryota > Metazoa > Chordata > Mammalia > Chiroptera > Phyllostomidae > Macrotus > Macrotus californicus. The sequence continues at coordinate 8,929 of VMDR010037304.1, read as the reverse complement.
GCGAACCTCCTAATATTGAAAGTAGATGGTCTCCTTAGCCATTTGAAAGTCAGAACTTTTATTAAGTTTTGGAGTCAGCATTAATAAATGAACAGGTCTTGTGATGCTGAACAAAAGATGTTAATAAAATATCAAAGCTGCTTTTTTTGGTAAAAATCATACTCATAAATATTTAAGTATTTTAAATAGCATAAAAATGTATGTACTTCAAGGAGCCTCACTGTTATTGTAGTTATGAATTAATCTGTGGTTATGACAGCTCTCACATGGCTAACTTGACCAGGAAGTTGAAGTAGTGCTGGCCTGTTGCCTGAGGCGCTGACCCTGAGACATCGCCCTGGACTGGCTGTAGTAATGGAGCATGAAATCATTCTGTTCCTGACCACACAGCTGGCCGAGCGAGGCCCATAACATTATCTCCGTCATTTCAGTGCAGTGTACAAATACGTTTGAAATTCTAATACAGACTCATTTAAGGGTAATTTTTCTGAATTAGCAGAATCTCTGAATGATAAGCTGCTTTGTAACAAAGTTGTTTTCTAAAATGCAGGTGTATTCAGTAACTAGCACTGAGCTATTCAAACCGGGCGACGCATTTTAAACAAATGCAGGCTTTTTGGAGATGTGTCAGACCCAACACTAGTGGGTCCCCCTCTTCTGGGGACGTGGGAACTATTGCGTGGAGGGGTTTTTCCAGTTCAGAAGCATTTGTTCCAGGACAAGCTGGCGTTTCTTGTGGCCTTTGACCAGGATCTTATATTTGAAACATTCCTCGTGTTCTCTGTGTTGTCTGAATACAGGTGGCATGTTTCCCTGACACAGTCAGAGGGAACTCTTGCCGTGGTTCCTTGTCTGCTGCTTTGGCGTAAAACTGCTCATCTCTTGAGGCGGGTCCTCCAGGACCTCCCAAGATGATTTTATTTATTGATTCTTTCGTTCATTCGTTCATTCGTTCATTCATTCATTCATGCATGCAACAGTCTATATATTCAGGTAGATCCCTCCTGAAATAGCTTCCAAGTGTGATGGAAATCTAACTCTTTTGAGTGATGCTAACATCCCCAGATTTTATAAATAAAATTAAGTTTCTGTAGAAATAAGGAAAGCGTAAAAGAATAATTTCAGTTTCCTATTGAGAGATGTAAACATAGCAGAATGATTCCAGGAGTTCTAAACTGTAATGATACTGTACAGACACACACACGCCAGGAAAGTAATTAATAAAAAATGATCACAGTGTTATTGGGACTAACAAATTTATAGGAAACTAGGAAGAACCAGGAAAAACCCAAAGCATAATACATAATTTTGGTAAGTACGGAGTGGGCAAGGAAGTTATCCGAGACAGTTGCTAGAGGCCAGGACAGTTCAGGGTGGAGACAGAAACCAGGAAGGGACTGCTGGCTTGTAGGTCACAGATGGGAGGGAGACCCGCTGTGCAGAGGGCTGCCCAGAACCTGCAGCCTGCAGTGGTAGCAGTGGTAGCTGGGAATCAGTGTGGAGCGAAGTTTTGGTCATTGTTACGGAAACTCCGTGCCTCTTAGATATTTTTTCTCCAATCAAACTGCCAGCCCTAGCACAGTGCTTTATCTGGACCTCAGGTTTTTCTGTTTGTCTGTAAGTAGACACGTAAGGGTTTTTGTTTTAAGATTTTATTTATTTTTAGAGAGAGGAGGAGGGAAGAAGGAGAAAGAGAGGGAGAGAAACATCAATGTGTGGTTGCTTCTCGTGCAACCTCCCCCTACTGGGGACCTGGCCTGCAACCCAGGCATGTGCCCTAACTGGGAATCGAACCCTTTGGTTTGCAGCCTGTGCTCATTCCACTGAGCTACACTAGCCAGGGCGATACTTAAGGGTTTGAAAATTGGAGATGCTGTTTATACTTGTTTAGTTGAAGGCTTTAACTTTGTCATTTTGAAGAGTGAAATCCAAATTTCTGAAAAATTGGTATGGATTTTTAAATTATTTTCTGTCTGTAGTCATGCACAGGCTTTTTTTAGGGAACCCTTCCGAACCTACTTCTTTCTTTCAATATTAATTTCATCCCTGTTCTTTCTCCACCATTTGCTTTGTGGCTCCACAAATCTGCTGAACATGCTGCTTCACATCTAGTTTAAATTTTCTACCTTCCTTTCTGTACTCTAGTGGCTCTCCTTTTTGTTAATTCTCCCTTTCTGTTCTTTTCTGCACCATATATATTCAATACATATGGGGACACAGAACAACTTGGAATTTATTTATAAGAAATTATGTATTCTTACGTGTTCAAACTTCAGCCACCTTCAGAGTACTCTCCATTTGATGCGATACTTATTAAGATGCTTTTTCAATTGCTCAAGACAGTTTTTGGACTTGTTGATGCCTTTTAGTGCTTCTGCTGTTTTTTGTTTCAACTCTTCCACATCCACAAAATGTTTCCCTTTGAGGATTTTTTTTCCATCCGGGGAAACAAACAAAAAGGCTTGCAGCAAGAGAGGGTAGGGCACAAAGGTCATGCCATCTTTGGTCACAAAACTGTTGAACACTCAGCTCAGGGTGTGGGCAGGTGTGCTGGTAAATCACCCATCATGAAATGGGCAAATGGTTGTTGAATCGAGTCTCCAAACGCAGCCTCTCACACCACCAGCTGGTGCACTGGTACAGATGGGTTCCTGGCACACTCTCCTAGTTGGGGGGGGGAGCCTGCCCTCCTGAAAATAATTCTGATTTTTTGGGGGGTCTCCCCTTATGTATACCATATTTTATGAGTTTAACTTTATTTTTGATGAAAGTAAAATTGAGTTGATAAAACATTTACTCTAGATGTTAACTCTTACTAGCCCAGCACCTTCACATTAGTAACACGATGTCAGTGTAGTTTAGTTTTCTGTTCTGTGTGTCCTTTTCTAATACTGGTTTTTGATTCCTGCTCATTGATATTTGTCTTCCTTCGCTGACTGTGACGCAGAACACAGTCTGGGAAATATGAGTCAGTCCTCTGTTAGTCTCAGCATAGAACTGAGTTTAGTTAGTATCTATTAATAGCTTGCAAATCACCACTACTACCTGGACGTTATAAAAGGGGAGTAACAGTCTCGGCTTAGAAGCAGGGGCGAGAGCAATGAGGGTGTACAGGCCTCAGATCAGCCTGCAGAGGCAGGATGGGCCCAAAGTCGAGCGCCTTCTCTTGTGAGTATTGTCCCGGGCTCAGGAGCTTTCTGATGGTAAAACTTGGTTATATTATTTAGTTTTATCCATTTTCATTTGTTCACTAATAGAGGTGTGAAAGGGCCACATGATATGATCAGAACATATGTATTCAGTTTTATTTTCTGACAAATGTCAGTAATACCAGAGTGTAACTGAATGTTACCAACTCAGAGCATCCTTCCTAGTCTGCCCTCCTATGCTTCATTATGTCAAAATTTAAATCACCCTTTATTTTGCTAACACTGTTTATTATAGGTTAGGCTGAATAAAACACAGTTTTAATTTTTTTTAATGTATTAATTTTTTAATTAAATTTTTAAAATTTATTTAAAGATTTTATTTATTTATCTTTAGAGAGAGGAGAAGGGAAGGAGAAACAGAGGGAGAGAAACGTCACTGTGTGGTTGTCTGTTGCATGTCCCTTATGGGGCACCCGGCCTGCAACCCAGCCGTGTGCCCTGACTGGGAATGGAACCGGCAACCCTTTGGTTTTCAGGACAGCACTCAATCCCCTGAGCCATACCAGCCAGGGCCACAGTTTTAAATTTTGTTATTTATATTTTGCTTGCTTTAACACATCAACCTAAACTTGACTTTGAGTCGACCTAAACTAAATGTGTGTTTGAATATGTACAAAAGCTATTAATCTGTGGGCCAGTGCTCTGTACATCTCTGTATTTGAGAACACCTCTCGTGGACGCAGACAGATATTTTGGTTGGTGGGGGGAACTGTTTATGATACTACTTTAAAAATGTTCTTCGCTTTAATTTTGGTCACCAGCACTATAATTGTTTCTGAGAAAATATATATATATTTCAAATTATTTTAAAATGAATATCCTGACTTCAAAGAAAAAATACTCTGCTAGAACTTTTTTTTTTTTAAGGTTATTTATTTATTTATTTATTTATTTTTATAGAGAGTGGAAGGGAAGGAGAAAGGGAGAGAAACATCAATGTGTGGTTGCCTCTCATGTGCCCCCTACAGAGGACCTGGCCTGCAACCCAGGCATGTGCCCTGACCGGGAATCGAACCGGTGATCCTTTGGTTCGAAGGCCGGCGCTCAGTCCACTGAGCTATACCAGCCAGGGCCAGAACTTTTCCATAGTTTAGAATTAGGGCTCTTGTATTCCAGAAAGTCTTCAGGTGATTCCCCAAGGTGGGCAGAAGCAGGTTTACAGTTTTATTATTTTCCATATGGACAACTGTGTTGTAGGCAGAAGAACTCTAGGAGGGGCAGTCACATGCATTTCCACTCTATGAGTTGGCAGTGATATTTCTAAGAAAAAGCAGAGTTTATGTATTTGTAAACTGTCATAAAAATTTATATAAATTCCTGCTTTAGAGGACATGAAAGTCAGATTTACATCCCACCCAGTTTAGGTGGGATGGATACTAAAGATCTGTAAACTTGAAATTTTCTGTGTGGCACACTACTTTGGGAAATACAGTTAGATGTGCACCTTTTTCAGTGAGCAGGCTAAAATGAGCTAGGATTTGTGACACTTTTCTTTCTTACCCTCACATCAAGAAAATAAACAGTTAGCAGGATCTCCTGCAGCTGTCTGAGCTGCATACTTCAGTCGTCTGTCCATGAACTTGGAAAATCTTTGGCATTGTGTTCTTCCCCTACATCAGCACATACTCTATCTTTTACAGACGGAATATCCTAGAATATTATGACGTATGGAACAATCTCCTCAAGTCAGGACACCCTTCGTTGTAAATGCCGTCATTCATAAGTCTTTCAGATCCATCTCTCTCATACCTAACCTTTTCCTACCTCTGACTTCAACTTCCTTTTCTGTGTCAAAAAGCGTTGTGTTGCTTAGAAAAGCAGCCATTAACTTGGGCGTGAAAAGAACAACTAAGAACTTGAGTAAGAAATGAGATGTGGTCTTAGAACACTCTGTGGTCCACCTGTGAGTAGTATGTACATTATCCCAGGAATAACAAACTCAGCGTGTTGATTTAATCGGCAGAAATCAGTATTCTCCCGTGACCCCTGGGAAAACCTTGTGTGTGGTGAGGGGGTTGGAAAAGACGTGTGGAAAGTCAGTGTATGGGATGTAAAGTTAAAACACAAGAAACATCCAGAGAGTTGACAGTAATTGTCTTTGATGTGCTGGAAAAGGGTGGGAAGGTCAAGGGTGGGAAGGTCGGAGGAATGAACTGCTGGTTTTGTTACAAGTTTTAAAAACCATGTGCTCGCATTATTTGAATGAAATGAAAATGTGAGGGGTGGCGTGGAGATGCAAAACCCCCTGGTAACTTGGGTCTTTTCATCACTGATTTCTTGGCGTAGCTACCAAAGTAATTTAAAGGGAAGCACTTTTCCTGAGTTTCTGTGTTCAGATATATTCTTATTAGAGAAATATGGGTGTATCGTTTGCCTTTTGGACCCGATAGATTGCTCAGAGTGTTACATTTAAAATGCCCTTTAAAAAAAAAACCAAAAAAACATGTTGTGTGTTTTCAATTTAATATAAGACCTGAGTTTATTCATTAGATGCAGGTTATTAAGAAATGTAATAGCTGACTTTCTCTGTCTGGTTTGTTTTTAAGAACATTCTTCTGAATGCACCTAATTTCTTGCCCTCATCCCTGCGGTGACATTATCATTCCTCAGACACTTGGTAGCTAGCGGTTTACCCAATAGCATAATGAAGTTGGTACTGAGTCCTGAAAATCTGATTTGACTATTGAGTAGCCAGTGACCTAAACCGCTACTACTCATAGAAACACTACCATAGGTTTCTTCGGGGTCTCTCTGGCAGTTATTGTTAAATATGGTGATCTGTCCAGAGACAGGCTTTGTGAATTTGTGAGAGGAGTGGGATGAATGTGCTCATCGGGTGGGCTTTTTCTTTGTTTTATAGTCAGTTTAGGAAACCTGAAGGGGAGAGACTATCGGTTTAATAATCTGTTTTTAAATCTGAAATAAGGGTTTACTGGTTCGTTGGTACTGCCAGGAGGAGCAGAGGGTGGCGTATGCGCTCTGTCATTTAGCTCTGCCGGTAAGCCGGACCTGGCCAGTTTGTTAGCCAAGCCAGGGGCAGCCCCACTTTGAAATGTCTAAGTCATGATTATTATAGCTCACATGTATCAAGTGGTCTTGTGTTCCAGGTTCTTTTTAAAGCGGTTCTAAGGCGTTACCTCACTTAATCTTCCTCACAATGCTATGAAATAAATTTATTATGTGTAAGATGAGGATAACTTTTTATCTTTTATTTTTTTGGAGAGTTGACTTTTATAAGCAAGAATACCATTTAGATCCAGATGGGGACTTGGGGACATTTTACTGTTCTTTTACATAGGTGTATGGAAAGTGATAAGCCACCTGTGTTTCAGAGCCACATCCATTGGGCCTCTGTAGGTTTTTAATATAAGAAGAGTAGTAAGGATGGATGGGATGTTCCTCACTAGGTATTAAAGTACGTGTGTATCAGACAGCAAAGCACACTAGACAAACAGACCATGAACCAAAACATTCTGGAACGTCAGTGGCTGTCGGCACACATGCATCTGAAGGTGTCATCTTAAATCGGGGTGTCAGCTGTTCAGTAAATGGCGTGTGAGGCAGGGCACTACTTCACGTCTCAAGCCCAAGTTGAGGTTCCAGTGAACTAAGGATTTCACTGTAAAAAATGAAGGTTTAAAAAGTAAGTGTTGGTGGAAGGGGCCTGCCCAAGACGGGTCCCCAAGGCAGATCACAGGAAAGAGTGCTACTGCCAGATTTCTGCAGGAAAATTAAAAGCTGTATGACAATCCAGACACATCTTTTCCCTTAGTCAATAAGGTGTCAGTGGTGATCCTTAGGATGCGGTTGAACAAGGGTTCTGGGGCGGATGGAGGTAAGACGTCTCCTGCAGTCCTCGGTAGGAGTGGTGTTGGGCTGACCCGTCCTGCTCCTGGTGACTGCGTAAGCCGTGGACTGGCAAAGGGTGGAACACGATGCAGTCGTGGAAAGTAAAGACGCAAAACTATACTTAGTGCCTTGGAATACCTTTTGTAGTATATTAAATGGGAGAGAAAAAAAACATTTAAAAACAGAATGGTAGGGAAATATTACCCTACTTTACTTGTTTTTTTAAAGTTTGTGGGTGTACTTTTACAGAAGGAAGAGTCTGCAAGTGTGAATGCCAAAATGTTACTGATAGTTCACTCCGGACGTGAGACTTCGGATGCCTTAAACTTGACTTGTTTTCTTCTTCCTTAACTGTGCGGGTTTTTTTTTTCCATTTAGGAAACTTTGTTCAAGCTCTTCCTGTGATCAGCTATTGTATTTTTTAAAATGATAGTGCATTACTTGTACAATGAAGCTTTGGTGTCATGTTTTAGGAAGGAAGTTAAAATGTCGAATTTTTTTTAATTGGGTGATTAAAATAATGCCTTGGTCATTAAAGTGTGTTCAGTTATTTGGAAAATCCATTTATTTGCAACATTTTATTCTTGAAAAGCAGAGAATAAAATGAGACATGCCCTGACTGGTGTCACTCAGTTGGTTGGACACTCCTACAAAACAAAAGGTCACTGGTTCGATTCCCGGTCCAGGCACGTGCCTGGTTTGTGGCTCCCATCTCCAGTTGGGGTGCATGTCAGAGGCAACCAATTGGATGTTTCTCTCCCTCTTTTCCTCCCTTCCCCCTCTCTAAAAATAAATAAAATCTTTGTTGAAAAGCTAACTTTTTTTTAAAAAGAGAGGCATTAGTGTAATGAGCTGAAGGAGTCAGCCAAAACTGGTCCTACTAAGAGAAATTATTTTCATTTGTATGAGACCGGTAAGTCATCTCTATTCAAAGTGGTCCTTCACGTGGGGAGAGATGTTGATTGCGTGCTCTAGGTGACTTTGTGTTTGAATCAGAAATGAGGTTCACACAGGTCCATTGTGAAAGAAACAGGTTTTTCATGGTGAGTAGCCAGAGATGCATATTTTAAAACATTTTTGTACAATTTCAGGCAACTTCAAGAACAGCAGCGACAGAAGGAGCTGGAGCGGGAAAGGCTGGAGAGAGAAAGGATGGAAAGGGAGAGGTTGGAGAGGGAGAGGTCTGAGCGAGAAAGGCTGGAGCGGGAGCGCCTAGAACAAGAACAGCTGGAGAGAGAGAGGCAGGAGCGGGAGCGGCAGGACCGCCTGGAGCGGGAGCGCCAGGAGCGAGAGAGGCTGGAGAGACTGGAGCGGGAGAGACAGGAGAGAGAGCGCCAGGAACAGCTCGAGAGGGAGCAGCTGGAATGGGAGCGAGAGCGGAGAATATCCAGCACTGGTAAGAAGTTTACACATTATCTCGTGGTCGTGGTGTCTGAGCTTGGGTGATGGGTGACGTTTGGCGGAATCACATATTACAATATTTCACACTTGAGATTCTGGGGATTAAGCAATACGATTGGGAATTGCAGAAAAGTTCATAAAGTAGCAATGGCTACGTTCACATTTTCTTTTTTATTTCTCTCTGTCTTGCTTTTATTGTTTGGAGACTTAAAGCCCTTGGAAATTTTTATTCTGCCATTCTAACTCTTCTAACTCCCTATAAATTGGCTATATAAAGTATAAGTGTTTTTATGAAATTGTTTATATTGGAGGAACTTGGGCTATATTTCCCTTTTGAGGTTTGCTTAAATTGTCTTGACTACTGTAGTGTTATAATACCATTCATCAAGACATTTGCCTAATTGTTTCCTAAGTTTTTGAATGAGGAATTATAAACCATCGGTGAAAAATATCCTCTCTAAAACTGACAA
>VMDR010037303.1:0-10264 GCA_007922815.1 Macrotus californicus | reverse complement strand
TATCAATATCCTAAATGTACACCTTTAGGACCTAAGAATAGCAAAGTAAACCTAAAGCTGGCAGATGGGAGTAGATAATAAATATTGGAGCAGAGAAATATAAAATAAAAATTAGATAAGCAATAAAGAGCATCAACAAAACTACAGAATTTGGTTCTTTGTAATGAGCAATGAAATTCATAAAATTTGAGTTAAAAGCCATACGAAAATAAGACAGAAAACACAAATAACCAAAACAGAAACTAAAGTGGGACTATTAGTACCATCTTTATAGATAATAAAAGGCTTGCAGATAATGGCATGAACAGACAACAAATCAGTTAAACTACACAAAATGTATAAATTCCTAGAACACACAAATTACAAAAAAAGACTGTGATAGTTATTTTTGTGTCAAAACTGCTAGACTATGCTGACCAGCTGTTTTGTCAAACACTAGTTTGGATCTTGCTGTTAAAATATGTTTAAATGTTATTAACATTTAAATCAGTTGACTTAAAGTAGAGCAGATTAACCTTCACAATGTGTATTGGCCTTATTCAATTAATTGAAGAATTAAGAGCAAACAAGGAGATCTCCCAAAGAAGAGATTTTGTCTCCAGAAAGCAACATAGAAATTCCGCCTGAATTTCCAGCCTTCAGACAGAAGTCATAAGATTCCTGCTTATCAGAATCTCTAGGTCTCCAGTCTTCCAGCCTGCTGTATAAATTTTTTAAATATATTTTTTATTTTATAACAGTTTTATATTTACAGAAAATTCTGAAGACAGAAGTGTTCCACATACCCAACACCTAACTTACCCCATTGTTAACATCTATGAATATTTGTTACAATTATTGAAAATATTAATAAATTATTATTAGCTAAAATCTATACTTAATTCAGATGTCCTGAGTTTAACTGATGTATTTTTTATTGTCATTCTATTGCAGATGTCCCAGTTTTTCCTTGTTTGCCCTTTTATGCCAAATCCAACCCACTGTCCATGTCCCCACAGCATTGTCCACACCATTGTCCATGTCCATGGGTCATACATAGATGTTCTTTGTCTAGTGCCTTACCTTTCTCTCCACCATTATCCCCTTCCCCATCCCCTCTGGCTAGTGTCAGTCTGTTCCATATTTTCATGTCTGTTTGCATTTTGTTCATTAGTTTATTTGTTCACTAGATTCCTTTTATCGGTGAGATCATTAGTATTTGTCTTTCACTAACTGGCTTATTTCACTTAGCATAATATTCTCCAGTCCCATCCATGCTGTCACAAAGGGTAGGTGCTCCTTCTTTCTTCCTGCTGCATAGTATTCCATTGTGTAATTATACCCCAGTTTTTTGATCCACTCATCTACTGATGGGCACTTGGGCTGTGTCCTGTACTTGGTTATTGTAAATAGCTCTGCTATGAATGCTGGGGTGCATAAGTTCTTTTAAATTGGTGTTTTGGGATTCTTACAGTATATCCCCAGCAGTAGAATGCTGGGTCAAAATGCAGTTTCATTTTTAGTTTTCTGAGAAAGTTCTATACTATTTTCCACAGTGGATGCACCAGTCTGCATTCCCAACAGTGCACTAGGGTTTCCTTTTCTCCACAACCCCGCCAGCACTTGTTGTTGATTTATTAACAATGGCCATTCTGATAAGGGGGAGGTGATAACTCATTGGGGTTTTAATTTGCATCTCTCTGATGGCCAGTGATGCAGAGCATCCTTTCATATGTCTCTGGGTCCTCTGTATGTCCTCCTTGGAGAAGTGTCTGCTCAGGTGCTATGCCCATTTTTAATTGGATTGTTTGTTTTCCTGGAGTTGAGTCATATGAGTTCTTTACATACTTTGCATATTTTTAAATTTAATCTTTATTGTATATTTTTCCATTACCATTTAGTCCCTTTATCCTCCCCTCCCCCCAGCAATCATCTCAGTGTTGTCCACATCCATGAGGGCTTCTCCTCAATATCTCCCCAACAATCCCTAAATTACATGAGCCAATTCCTTAAAATTTCTCTTTCTCCAAAATAGATATTATTGACCTTGACAACATTTGAAGTCATTGTATAAATCTGAAGACAACTTTTTTCAGTTCTTCAGTAAGTAAAAAATCTCCACTGTTTTATAAGAAACTGTTGAGATATTTGTGAATTTCAACTTTGTTGTTGTATTCTTTAGTGACTTGTTGGACTATTTTAATAAAACAAATCATTAGCCCTTTCCTGAAAAACTCCTGAATATTTTCCCCCCTTAATGAATGCCTTACCCTTTGATTAAATGAGCCTCAATAAAAAAACATAAATCCCGCTAAGGAGGGATGCTCTGCCTGTAAAGTCACTACTCTCTGTCTCACTGCTTAACTAATAAAGTCTCTTTTAATTTAAAATCTACACTGGCTGGCACTTGAATTCTTTCCTGCATGAAGCCAAGAACCCAAGTTACTGACCTTCAGGTCCCTGGACTGCTGGAACACCTGCATGAAGGAGTAAGGGAGACTAATTTCTCAGCTTCAAATAGTAAAAATGTATCCTCTGTAATGTGGAGCTGATAAGCTTGAGAATTGCTGGCAACCTGCCCCTTCTGATGAGACAGCCTATCCATTGACTAGAAAATGAGGTGAGAAAGCCTGCGTTTTCTTGGCACTACCCATCCAAACTGGAGACTCTACAAAAAAAGCACTAAAATGAGAAGAAAGAAGGAGAATGCAGGTTATAATCATGTGCCACAGACTCGCTATTGGCATCACAATTTAGAAGAGTTTCTTTAATAACTTGTTTGTTTGCTTTAGGCCGGAGGACCATTTGCAGAGACCTTAAATAGCTTTTAAAAAATAATTTCACCAGTTACAATTGTTTCCTAAGGAGTGGGTTTACATTGCTTATTATGCTACCATTACAGAAGTCACATCTTCCCTAATTTCTTATTTTAATTGTTATTTATTCCCTAAATGTCATATGCATTTAATCAGCTATATTGTTACCAAAGTGGGATTCAGCAGCCTGCTGCTGAATATAAGTGTAACACAAAACTTGGTGGGGAAGGAAAAAAGTCTTCATTAATAGGTTGTCCAATTTGGAGGAGCTTGAGACTTCCCAGCTTCAGGCCAATCTCTTCATCAAAACACAGAAAGAAGCCAGCTACCCTCAGAACCAGAGTCAGCATCCAGACACTCCGCTCCATTCTTATCTGTCCTCCTGGAGCCCAAGGCTGTTGCACAAATGGGTCTCTGGATCTCCAGCTTCAGGCACTCTTTTTCCCTGGAGTGCACACATGTGGGACTGGCATGGCCATTGCTTCTCTGAAGCTTCTTCCCTTTCCTGGGACCCAAGCCACTGCCAGATAACTGCAGCGGTCATGCCCAGTGGGCTCCATCCATAGAGCTCCTGAGTGCCCAAGGTTTCTTGTGCTCCCAGAGGTAGCAAGTGTTTTGGCCCACACATCCATGCATGGAGAAGGGGCACCATCTCAGACCCATGCCATGCACTGCAGAGCTGCAGCTTTCCTCTGGCCCAGCCTCCAATAAGGTGAACAAGGGCGAGGAAAGAGCAGGTCTCCATGCACCCTCTGTTTTAAAGTCCTGGCCCAAAATCCAATGCATGATGGAAGCCCGTAGGAGGGTCTTGTCCTTTGTCCAAACATTTCACTATTTGGATGCAAGGTCTCTGTAAGCTTCCTTCTTCTGAGACAGGCTGTGCTGCTTGGTTGCTGGGGCAATGCAGGCTGGCATGCTGGGCTGGTTCACTTGCTGTGCTGGCTTGTTTACTGTTGCCTGGGGCACCCTCCTCCTACAGCCCCTCCCTTCCATTCCTGGGAAGGCAGGTCTTTCAGGCTACCTCAGGGTTTTCTCCCCACTCCAAGATGGCAGCTTTTTGTGCCTCTGGAACCAGAAAAGCCAGTGTTCATGCTGCCTGTCACCTACCAGACCCAATAAACAGAGACAGGGATTGAATCTTTATGGGCACTTTATTCAGATGGCTGGTGATCTGAGAAAACAGCAGGTTTGTACCCTAACAGACCAACCTCCCTTTCCTTTCAGGCCAGCCTTTCTTATAAGGGGGCAAAAGCATAGGTAAGGGATTTGGGACTCAGGAAAGAGGTGAATCAGATAAAAGCTGCAGTCTGGCAATTTCCTAACATTCAACTGATGATTTTCTTTATCTGTGTCCTGTCACCTGTGTCCTGGGCGATTTGCTTTATCTGAGTCCTGGGTCATGTACTGTCTCTCCCTGGAACACAATGGCTGGGACACCACCGTGATTGCTTATGGTCTTTTCTGGAGCACAGAGGTCAATCGCCTGGGGTGTCCTGGAGTCAGGGTGGGCCATACCTGCAGTTCCTGAAACAATAGCTTTTCACATGCACTAACTACCAGGCTTATTAACTATTACGTTACACTAAAATTTTCCGACCCTTGAGCTCCCCATCACCACCTCGGGTCTCTCCGCCCCCCCTCTCCCACCCAGTGATCTATCATATCTCCCTGTTACAATATAAGGTTGCCTTCTTTATCCCACATAAAAAAATTATTTCTGTCACTAAAGTATTTTTATCTTCATGGATAGTTGTCCATTTTAGCATCAAATTTTAAAATTATATCTAATAAACTGAGACATTTTTCATTTTTTCTCAGTACATACACTCTGCCTTTAGAGATCCACAAGGTACACCATTACGTGTGGTTACATTTGTAATATATGATATCCTTCCTTTAAGAATATCTATTCTCTAACACCCTTGTTTTTGTTGAATACTGTTCATTGTTTTTCATTTAATTAGTTATAATTAGATATTTACTCTTTTGTGTGCCAGTACATTTTGTGAGTTTTATTTGAGAACTCAAGTTCTTTCAATCATAGATAACTATTTGACAAAGCTGATCATGAAGCCCACCTACTACAAAAAACATAACAGAAGGAAAATATGTTGTATTTTCAATTAGTATTTAAAAGCTAATCACTGCATTTAAAAAGTGTTGTAATGTGAAATACTAAAGTTTGTCATGTTACTTCAATGTAATTTCATGTGATTAATTTCAATCCAATTATATGTAGATAGAAACATTCTCACACTGTCAGAAAGACGCGATGGGAACCATTCAGGATTACCATGGAGTTTGTCAGTGTTCTGAGTATAGTATGCCGTTCCTCTCGTGGAGAGGTCAGGGTTGCATGTGTTGCTTTTGAGATGTGAATTTGATGGAAATAATTATCTTTTTATCCTCATGATATTAATTATAATTAAATGTTAATTTAGGAAAGATGATGAAAGTCCATGGATTTCATCTGACCTGTCTGAACTTGATGGGAATAACCGTATGCTGCCTGTATGGTTTTCATGTATTTTTAGTGTGTGTCTGGCCTGTATGGAGATTAACCAACAGTTAACCACCAAATAAATGAATGTGTTACCTTTAACTTCCAAAGACGTAACAGTGAAACCCTTGCTGTCTCTGCTGGCCTTCAGGCTAGCAGCTCCTGCTATAGATAGGAAGGGTTCTGCTTAGCTTGAGCAGCCCGGGGCGGGGCAGGCAGGGCCAAGTTTCCTTGAACAGGTGGGAAATATGCCCAAAGTAATGATTGTTTTTCAAGGTTTACCAGAGTCTCCAGAATAGGACTCAGATCAGCACGGTTCGAGGGCCATGGGACAAAGGGATCTAGACATTTTGCGCTCTTTTTCGGAGTTCTTCGGATGCCCAGATATCTGGCTGTGCAAGGTGTCTCTGCACCTTTGGCTTCACTCATCTTCCGTTCTCTTGACATTAAAAAATATCCTAGATTTTGGACCCATGAATATGGGTTTGCAGAAGCCACAAGGCACCCCTCTCTCTTTGCACTGGGCCTTCTCAATGAAAAAACCTTTCCTGACTCCAAACTCTGACATATTGAATATTGGCCCTTTTTTTTTCCTACAAATAGAAGACTGACAATAGAAAAGATTGTAAGTGATGTTCCTTCTTGAGTTGTTTAAAATTGAGACTTTGCGACTGTGTCTTTTAAGTTTATTCCTCAAAAGTTATACATTATTTATGAACACATCCAAAATAATTCAGACAATAATAAGCAGAGGACTGTAATTCACATAAGGCAAAGAAACCTCTAGAATTTTGTTTCTGGAGCTTTGTTTAAGAGTCAGACCTAATTGAGATAATAAATGGCAACATGAAAAAAAACTTTTGTTATCTTTGATTTAAAACAAGAATAGGTTTCTGAAAATCAGTAGGGTGTTTATGAAGGAGTCACCAGTGAGCAGATGTTTCCCCAAGCGGGGATTTCCCTTGTACTAAATTTTATTACCAGCAGCTGGTATTAAAAATTCACAATGGATCAATTACCTCATTGAGAAGAGGGACATCAGTGGAAGTGTTACAGAAACAGCCCCCCACCCAGGGAGCCCAGACACTGTTACCGAAACAAACACCCTCCCTGGGGTCTGTCTGTTCTAGGTTCATCTGTTCCTGCCACCGATGTGACCTGTGGCTCTCAATGCCAGAGTTTGGTAAAAAGGAAAAGAACTATTAATTCAAAGTTACACAGGTTTGGAGTAATAGCAGAATGTCGCCATTAAATCCCAACGTTCCTTTAAAATACCCATAAACGCACATGCAGAGCTGCCTTTCCTGCTTTGCCCAACCAGGCCAATCAGGGGTACCACATCTCAGGCAAGAAATGGAAATCTGAAGCTCGACTAGACTCCCGGTTCCTCCCAGTAATCTGTGCTCAGCCGGGCAGATGTCCCGCAGTCCCAGTACCATCAGCTGTGTCACCAAGATCTCCAGTTCTTAATCCAAAACCACATGACACCTCCTCAGGGCCCACCAGTGAGAGTACTTTCACCACTTTTCTTCCCTCAGGGTCTCTCTTTGTCCCCCCTCCTCTCTCCTGGTGGCCTATCTTTGGTGTAATCCCAGCATAGAACCTCCCCCCGTGACCCCATTTCTAACTGCTCCCACAATTAGCTATACCTGCCAGCACTCTTCCAATTTCTGCCTTTCTTGGCTGCCATAGTTAGTCCAGGCAGGCGTGGTCCCGTGGCATGGAGCAAACCATCTCCAAGCTCTCCCACAGACCTGGTAACTGGAGGAGCTGCCTCCAGCTACATCACAATCAAAGTCATGTCCATCTCCCTAGCTAGCATGCTGTTGATTTGCAAAATGACCATTTTTGCATACAGATATGAAGTTAGCCTGCTGCTGATATGCAAAATAACTGTCAATGGCCCTGTTCCATGTCTCCTATCCCACAGCCAGGCTTGTAGGGGGCTCTGGGGCCTCTTAACCTGTGCTCCATTACAGATGGATTCAAAGTTTATTCTCAATATTTTCTGAATAACAAGTCTTTTCGCAATTGAATTACTGGAAGCTAAAAGTTCTTTGCTAAGGTTACTATAATAATCTCTACTTACCGACCTCAGTCATGTGTCTTCAGTGATTTCTCCTTGTGTACCCACTCTTCCATTCTCCATTGGTCCTTGAGAACATGGACAGATATACCCAACAAGGCACAGAGCAGATATTCAGTTTAATAGGCAATGTCCAAGATTGAAGCAAAATGATGGTGGAATAAATTGGATAAAAGAGCTCTGAAATGCCGTCTGAAGACTGCATGTGTTGAGAGATAGGCAGAATAGCAAAAGTAGATAGGGAGAAGGGACACAATAAAACACATAGAGAACCAGTAAAGAATTTGACGAAAACTCTGTGCAGTGTCTTAGACTAGGACATAAGGAAAATATATAGACTATTTCATACTTTCCTGAAAGTTGTAACCTAGCAGGCATGGCTAATTTATACTTATATCTACATGAAGCAACAAAACACTAAATCACATGCTGTTGATTTTGATGTTTACTGTGAGTGTGGCTGGTTTGGTAGGAAGAACACTAATTGGATAATCGGATTACCTCACAGAACTTTCAAAATGTAGGTGGGTGTGAGTGTGTGAGAATGTCAGTAAATGATCTTTTTACTCAAAAAATGCCATTGGAAGTTTCCAATGATCACTATGAAATATGATTCTTCCTTGAAGTACTTTAAAATTTACCCCATTTTCAAGGTATTTATTGTTTTTTCTGTATTAAGACTGCCTTTGCTCAGATTTCTCTTCTTCCAAGTAATTCACTGAATATTTTTACTCAGTCTTCTTTATGTTCCTTGGTTCTCAACTGTTTAATATGTACTTTTTATCCTTTGACTTCAATTGTTATGTATATCTGTATATGATGTCCATATCTGCCATTGGTTCCTGTCGGTTAGTATGTATGTTTTATATATATACAGGATGGGGCAAAAGTAGGTTTACAGTTGTTCGTGTGGAAAACAACACAATAATTAATAATAATACAAGAATAAACTGTTTCACATTCTCACAACTGTATACGTACTTTTGTCCCAACATACATATACATATATATACATATATACGTGTGTGTACATATAATGTATGTATATATGTGTGTGTATATATGTCAGTAACTAACTCTGTCTGATTTAAAATTATCAGGAAATTAACTTATTAAAGGATATTTGGTTATATACAGAATTTTGTGGAGGGCCACAGAGCTTGACTTGGAATGTAAGTAGCCAAGAGCAACTCTACCAGTGTGACACAGTAAAGGTCACATAAAAGCATCACCACCCATGATACTGTGGCTCCACCACATAAATTACATCCGTTCCCACCTCTGAAAACTGAGGCAAGTGCCACTTGGCTCCCTCAAAAGCTAGAATTTTGTATCATCCTTGCTTCTTCACTAACAAGCTGTTGCATTGTAATCTGGGACAGACAAATCTCATTGGTGGGGCCTTAATCATGCCTGTGGACTTTGGCAGCAAGAAAGGCTAAAAAAAAATTTACCTAGCTATGGGGAACCTATTCGTGTGTGATGTGACCCGTGACTCAGCTCTGGTTCTGAACGCAGTCCAGATGCATGTGGTGTGCAGGTAACATCTGTGGATAGGTCTCCCATGGGAAATCAGGCCTGCATTGTACCTAGGCTGCTTTGAAACTTGCTCTTGCAAAAAACTCCCTCACCTGGGATGGAGACAGCAGAAGTTTACTTTGACTTGGGCCAGATTTCCAAAGTATATGTGTAACTAGCTAAGCCTCCTCTCCACTTTGTATTTTATCTTTGAAGTGATCAGCAACATTCTTTTCTTTGCTATCTATAATAGTTAACCACCTAAAGCAAACCTATGCATAGTAAATGAGGACTATCCTGAATGTAATGGACCTGGAGTTTCAATAAAAGCCTGTCGAGGTGAGGGGTTGGGGCCCTCTCTCTCTGAGATACCAGCCAAGCTAGCACACTCTTCCTCACTTAGAGAGTGGCTCAACATCCTTTTTCTCCACCAGATTCCTTTAGTCCGTGTGAATTTGTTCGTCACTTGTCCGGGGATATAGGACAAGCATTCCACAATGACGCACAGTCTTGCTGGATGGGACCGCGACACCTGGCATCTTTCTCTGTTTCTAAAGTAAAACACTACCCTTTAAGGTGAAGGGGTAACCCCAAACAACACAAGGAAAACTTATGAAAACTTCCAGTATTACCTGAGTATGTCCTATTAAGTATATCCATATCAAACTTCCAAAATTGAACCCTTGTACTGACTGACCCAGTGAGTATAAGCACTCAAATAACTTCTAATAGTTCTTTTTCTATAAATCATGGCCATTTTTACATCTTAAATTTTATTAAAACTATATTTCTGAATTTTTAAAGATATTTCCCTTTTGATTTCCTACTGCTGTTTCATATCCACCGCTAAAAGTTAATGCCAAAAAACTAATTGCATTTTTAAAGTTCCCACTTTAATCATTAGTACAAAAATAGGAGAAAATCCGGAGGCAATGACACCAGTGTTTTCTCTATAGATTCTGATTTCAATTTTTCAGGAAAACTGTATTATTTCTTCCTGTTGTTAAATGAGGACCAAGAGTCATAATATCACAGTTATTGATTCGGTCAACTATTTATATATCTCATAACTTTTGCATTTAATAATTAAATACATATTCTATAGTATAAATCATTAATTAATTTATTTAACAAAAAAAATAACAAAGGACCTATTATGATATGGACACTCTACTGGACACTGTGGCCTTAGCCATTAAGTAAGTAATTCTTTTTCCTTTATGTTGCATTTGGAGAGACAGAAACAAGTAATGTTAAAAATAATAATGTAATTTCGGTTCATGAAACCAAGAAATATAATGTGCCGTGTGTGTGAAAGAGAGAGAGAAGGACAAAGAAAGAGAATGTGTATATGGTGGGTAAGAC
>VMDR010037302.1:0-10267 GCA_007922815.1 Macrotus californicus | reverse complement strand
GTGCAGGTGTTTTCATATTTGGTGTAATTCCATTTGTCTATATTTACTTTGTTTTCTTTTGGTAATATAATGAAAAAAAACCAACTCTCATAAAATCTTTCCATACATTTTTTGTATGCTTGATATTAGTCTTCAGTCCTGCTGTTTTTGTGGTGTTTGATCAATTATCAATTATTCTTCTTTTTAGTATGCACTACAATGCATGCACCTCTTATTGACATGGTTTTAGCACTCTGTGTCATGTAAAACAGAAAAATGTATTTCAGAGACATTGATAAATAGCAAGATAATTGAACACAACTGTAACTTCCATCTCTTCAGAGTAGAAACTGGGAATTGGGAGTTTCCTTGTAATATTGCCATTGTGTGCCAGGGGATGTGGGCAGTATGATTGCCAAAAGTAAGCACTCTGTTTCTTTTCATTGTACCCTTCTTGGTCTTGCTTTGAACATTTAACATTTTTGAAATACTCAAAAATGTAACATATTCAGTAATTGCTTAACTTCAGCATCCGTTGTCCTGAGTGTCATAACTGTGAACCTTTATTTTGCATCTTCCAGCTGTGTCATCTGAAGACTACGAGGCCTTGTTGCAAAAGCCAGGAATAGAAGATTTATTCTCTAAAACAATATTGGTAAGATATGAAAAGTGTGCCTTTGATAATGTAATGAAAGGCTGATAAGAAAGTATTAGACAAGAAAAATGGATGTTAAAATGCACAGAACTTGTGTAGGATAATTATAATAAAATCCTAGTTACCCAAAGAGGTTAAAAATAGATCATGTTTGGGAAAACTCCCACTTTAAGTCACTTACATTTGCAGATCAATGTGTTTCCGAATGTGAAGCCTAAAAACAATTTTCTAAGTGTATATATTCTTCTAAAGGCAGTCTGCAAATTCAAGGAACTCTGATAATTCGTTATGTGAATAATTACTTAATTGCCTAAAATGGAGAGTGGGATTAAAGTTTCAGTCAGTGAATTGTAAAAATTAGTGAATTCTAATGCCTATGTAAAATTTAAATATGACCAGTTTGGCAGTCCCTTTATTAAGAATTATACTTCATTGAGAAGGAATGTTTTCTTTTATTTCAATATACAGAATTTTCATGAACTTGGGAGTGATTCTTAATTCAACCACCATGGTTTAATAGGTATAAGAGAATAGTGATTTGGGAATAAGTGTACATGTTTAATGAAATTATAGGTGTCACTAAAGGTCTTTCTATCTTCAATGATTACCAGAGTACATGTAATGAAGACAGAAGTTTCCATTGCAGTGAAAGTTGGAAAATTTTTAACTGTAATAATAATAAACATCAGAATACTCATCTTTCAGAGAACCATTATAAAGGAGGAAAAACCTTTGACCAAATATCAAATGGCAGTATACATCAGGTTATTCCTATTGTGGGGAAGAAAAAGAAACAAAGTAAATATGTCAGATTACTCAAGGAATCTTCAAATAGTACTGAACAAAAGAATATTCCAATCCTGGGGGAAGTATACAAATGTTTACCGTGTGGAAAATTCTTCAGTCAAATATTTCATCTAAATGGAGTTAAGAAAATCTGTACTGCAGAAAAACATAAACGTAAAGAATGTGGTAAAACATATAATTGGCCTTCAGGTCTTACTCTGCATCAGAGAATACATACTAAACAGCAGCCTTATATATGTAGAGAATGTGGCAAAGCCTTTAGGTGGTTCTCAATCCTTACTATTCACCAGAGAATTCATACTGGAGAGAAGCCTTATAAATGTAGAGAATGTGGTAAAGACTTTCGCCAGTCCTCAACCCTTACTCAACATCAGAAAATTCACACTGAAGAGAAGCCTTATAAATGTAGAGAATGTGGCAAAGCCTTTCGCCGGTCCGAAACCCTTACAAACCATCAGAAAATTCATACTGGAGAGAAGCCTTACAAATGTACAGAATGCGGTAAAGCCTTTAGCCGCTCCTCAACTCTTACTCAACATCAGAAAATTCATACTGGAGAGAAGGCTTATACATGTAGAGAATGTGGTAAAGCCTTTCGCCAGTCCTCAAATCTTATTCAACATCAGAATATTCATATTGGAGAGAAGCCCTATAAATGTAGAGAATGTGGTAAAGCCTTTCGCCAGTCCTCAACCCTTACACACCATCAGAAAATACATACTGGAGAGAAGCGTTATAAATGTAGAGAATGTGGCAAAGCCTTTAGCTTGTCCTCAACCCTTACTAGACATCAGAAAATTCATACTGGAGAGAAGCCTTATAAATGTACAGAATGTGGTAAAGCCTTTTGCCGGTCCTCAACGCTTGTAAACCATCATAAAATTCATACTGGAGAGAAGCCTTACGGATGTAGAGAATGTAGTAATGCCTTTTGTCGGTCCTCAATGCTTACTCAGCATCAGGAAATTCATACTGGAGAGATGCCTTACAAATGTAGATAATATGGTAAAGCCTTTCGCTAGTGCTCAATGCTACTCAACATCAGAAAATTCATACTAGAGTGAATTCTCATAAATGCAGAGGATGTGGGATTCCTCAAACCTTAGTTATCTTCAGAGAATTCATAATGGTGAAAAGCCTCATATATGTAGAAAATGTGATAAAGCCTTTTGCCAGTCCCCAAACCTTACTCAACATCAGAAAATTCATCCTGAAAAGAAGCCTTATAAATGTAGAGAATGTAATAAAGCCTTTAGACAATCCCCAACCCTTACTCAACATCAGACTATTCATACTGGAGAGAAGCCTTATAAATGTAGAGAATGTGGCAAAGCCTTTAGGGAATCTTCACACCTTATTCAACAGAGAATTCATACTGGTGAAAAGCCATGTAAATGTAGGGAATATGACCAAGCCTTTAGGCAGTCTTTAATTCTTAGAGCAATTGTACTTGAAATAAGTCTTATCAATGTGGACTATGTGACAAAGCCTTTCTTTACTCCTCAAAATGTATACCACATCAGGTCACTCATATTGGAGAGAAACAATATAAATGTAAGTGCCAAATCTTTTAATCATCGGTAGTATCTCTAGAGGAAAAGTGTTCAAATGTAGAGAATGTGGCAAAGCTTTTACCCTGTGTTCAAAACTTCCTCAACATTGGAGACTTCATGCTGGAGGGAAACAAAAAATGTGAAGAATTTAACAAAACTTTAACCATTGTTCAAGCCTCCTTCAAGGCTAGAGAATTTACATGGAAGAGAAGTCTTAAAAATGAAATGAATTTGGTAAACTGTTTAATCCTCATTCATACCTCTGTCAATATCTCATAATTTATACTGGATAAAATGTAGCAAATATAAAAATGTGGCAGAGCTCTACCCATTCTTAAACCTCACTCCACATCAGAATTCTTTCTAAAGAGAAAAAATACTAATGAAGAATGTTGAAAACTGTTTTTTCAAGGCTTACAGATTATTTGACATGTGAGAATTTATACCAGAGGAAAAAAACCTTAGAAGTTTGTAAGAAATTGTATAGGTGGACCTACAGGGAATGTACAATGGATGTGGAATTCTATGTTCATAATAACGATTGGCTTTTGTCCAATATATACAGTTCACAAATCCCAAAGAATTTATGCCTGAAATTGGTGTTAAAGATGTAAAAATTTAGGAATGTATGTAATTGAAACAATTTCAAAATATGAGTGAATTTACAGTAGAATGCTAAAAATAGTTTTCAATAGGTATTGCTATAAATCAGAATACTTACTATAGAGAATCATTCAGAATTTAAAAACATAGATCATTACTTTTTAAAAAGATTTTATTTATTTTCAATGACAATGTATGGGAGGGAGAGAAACATTAATGTTCAAGAGAAACATGGATCAGTTGGCTCTCACATGCCCACTACTGGGGATCTGGCCTGCAACCCTGGCATGTACCTTGACCTGGAATTAAACAGCAACCTTTTGGTTCACAGGCTGACACTGAATCCACTGAGCCACACCAGCCAGAGCTAGATCATTACCTTTTGGTGTGCTTAAAAATGTCAAGGGAATGGGTGTCTGGATAAGCATAATTACTCAGAATATATACTATTGTATATTGACAGTATTTGAAATATTTTGAAAAGGAATTAACGTGATTCCAGTCTCCTGTCAGGTGATGCTACTGTTTTTATTCCTGGTGTATGTGTGAAGTCATGGGGTTGATTGTTGGCTCCTTAAAAATCTGTGAACTCTTGAACTCAGCTACAGAGACCTCATAGCCATTATCGTTTGAAGTGCTAGGGTCACAGCATCTCACTGCTCTCCCCCTCCCACATCAGCCAAGGAAGCCCTTGTTGGTTCTGATGAGTAGTTTGGAAATTTTCTAATCTAATGACACATCAGAATTCGGCAGACATTTTTATTATATTTATGTATTTTAGAAGAAAATGAAGGTTACAACTCATGGAGAACCCTATGTTTTTTAATGTGAATATGAGTTTTTGGAAAATAATACAATGGCATTTGTGTGTTTGGAAATTAGAATGATCTGCCGTGACTGGTGTGGCTCAGTGGGTTGGGTATTGTTCCAGGAAAAGAAAGGTCGCCCATTCAATTCCTTGTTAGAACACACATGCCTGGTTTGAGGGCAAGGCATGTGAGAAGCAACCGATCCACATTTCTCTTAACAAATCAGTGTTTTTCTCCTTTTCTTTCTTCCTCCTGTCCTTTCTCTAGAAATAAATGAATAAAATCTACTTAAAAAGAAAAAGAAAATTTGTGCCATGGCTGGTATGGCTCAGTGGATTGAGTGCTGGCCTGCAAACTCTTAAGGTTGCCAGTTCGATTCCCAGTCAGGACACATACCTGGGTTTTGGGCCAGGTCTCTGGTTGGCGCATGTGAGAGGCAACCAATCAATGTTTCTCTCACACATCAATGTTTCTCTCCCTCTCTTTCTTCCTCTCTTCCCCTCTCTCTAAAAGTAAATAAATACAATCTTTAAAAAGAAATTAGAATGATCTTTCTAGTCCCAATTTTCATTCGAGTCCTTGAGAATTTCTCTGTTATATCATTACCTTCTCCTTTACTGAAGTAAAAACAGGACAAATTTAACAGGCTTTATTTTTAATCATAAATGTAGCCAACTCTTGCTCATTCTTTCTAGAGAAATCCCAGAGACCACTGCAGACTTTAAGTTGAAACATTTTCTTTATGATTTTGGATGCAAAATTATTTTCTATGTTTTTTTGCATAGCTAGGGTTATATCCATTGGCCCCCACATACCTTGAGTGTATTTGAAGCCATCAGCACTGTTTCCAGGAATTTCAGGTGGAGATAGTTTAAAATGGAAGCCTGAAAGTCCATTTGGCTTTTTCATTGTCCTTTGCTGGATCTGTACGAGCTGCTAAATATTAGTCCCTATTGCATGCACCTGCCTGAAAAATCACTAACATTATAGAAACTATATATTGGATACTGTTCTACTTTACTTCCTAACATAGGTATAGACACAATATATGCAGCATTATTTATATGCATCTACTGATGTTTTGTGTCTAGGACTTATTATGTGGACCAGTGGCTTTATGATTTTAGTTTGTTATAGGACAAAGTCCAGGGCTCAGAACATATATAGGAATAAAATCTCAGGTAGCTGAGAGTTGTTCCATATCAGGTACTCCAGTGAGCAGTGTTGAAGAGTTGTATTAATACAAATATTACCTACATTAATTTTTTTGTCTATTGTGGTCATTTAAAAAAAAGCTCTTATTGTCCCTCAGATTAGAGTTGATTCTGCCTTCATTGTGTCCAGAATATATATTCTTCTGCTTTGGGGTAAAATTCTCTAAATGTGCCACATCCATCTCCTCTAATGTGTAATTTAAGATCACAGTTTTCTTGTTGATTTTCTGTGAATTCTATCTATGGATGTCAATGGAAAGTTAAAGTCCCCTACTGTGACTGTATTGCTGAATATGAAATTTGCAATAACTGTATACCTATCAATATCACTTAAATGTAAATATATTAAATGATCAAATCAAAAAGAGAAGGTAGCCCTGACCAGTGTGGCTCTTTGTTGGTTGGTTATTGTCTTACAAAGCAAAAGATCTGCAGTTTGACTCCTGCCCAGGGCACATGCCTGGGTTGCAAGAAACATCACCAGATGGGGTGCATATGAGAGGCAACTGATTGATGTTTCTTTCACATCTATGTTTCTCTCCCTGTCTCTAAAAAGAAATAAAATCTTCTAAAAAAACAGGGTGTAGTGAATAGATAGCAGAGCAAGAGCCATGAATATGCTGTCAGCAAGAGACCCACATTAGATGAAAAGATACAAAGTGAAAGTAAAAAGGTAAAAAATGTTAATTTACTTCTACCTTTGGGCCCCAGGAGAACCTGCTCTGCAGAGAATTCTGTTCTACTGAAACATCTAATAGTGGACTGTGTTATGAGAATAACCACACTAATAATGAGCTGAGTTTTAATGGAATCAATGTGTAAACAGTTTTTAGATACCCAGAAACTTGTTTTGGCAGGTCAGAGCAGGCCTGATGGGTAACTGAGATAAAGATACTTTTTTTTTAAAAACGTGAATCACTTAATTGATGACTGTTTACTTTCTCTATTTAAAATTTGGAACCCCAATAAATAAAAGTCTATGCCATTGTGGAAAAAAGATATTTTATTTTAATGGAAATTTAAAAATGCTGTGGTAGCTATACTTATGTCAAACAAAAAAGAATTGAAAAGAGAGGCTAAAAAAAGAAAGAAGGATATTTCATAATCACAAAGGGATCAACTTAACAAGAGGATATGACTCTTGTAAACATTAATGCACCCAACTTGGA
The DNA here is from genome assembly GCA_007922815.1 of Macrotus californicus. NCBI lineage: Eukaryota > Metazoa > Chordata > Mammalia > Chiroptera > Phyllostomidae > Macrotus > Macrotus californicus. The sequence goes on along the minus strand of VMDR010037302.1, from coordinate 3,478 downwards.
GCACCTGAATATAGAAAGCAAAATACTCAGGAACATAAAATAAGGGATTGACCTTTTTAATTTGGATTTAGTTTTTGGTTAATTGTTTTTTTAAAAAAGATTTTATTTATTTTTAGGGAGAGGGGAAGAGAGGGAGAGAAACATCAATGTGTGGTTGCCTCTCATGTGGCCCCCACTGGGGACCTGGCCCACAACCCAGGCATGTGCCCTGACTGGGAATCGAACTGGCAATCCTTTGGTTCCCAGGCTGGCGCTCAGTCCACTGGGCTACACCAGACAGGATGGCTGAGTTTTAAGAATTAGTTAAATATGGATAGTAGACCCTTACAAGGTCTATGACTTACAATTATTTTCTCCTTTTTGCTAGACTGTATTTTTACTTATATGGTAGTAGCCTTCATTATACAGATAATTAATTTTGATGAAGACTGGTTTATCTTATTTCATCTTTTGTTTTTTTTGTATTGGTGTTGTATATAAAAATGTACTGGTAAATCCACGGTCATGAACATTTAACCCTATAATTTTATCTAAGAATCCTATATGCGGGCTTCTTACATTTAGCCTCCCATATATTGATAGCTTCTGTGATTGAGTGCTGTCCTGAGGACTAAAGGGTCGCCAGTTTGATTCCTAATCAAGGCACATGCCTGGGTTTCGGGCCAGGTCCCCAGTGGGCGGTGCATAAGAGGCAACCACACACTGATGTTTCTCTACCTCTCTTTCTCTCTCCCTTCCCCTCTCTTTAAAAATAAGTTAAAATCTTAAAAAAATAAAATCAAAACACTTACTGAATCTGCCCTGGTTGGTGTGGCTCAATGGGTTGAGTTGCTTGCCTGTGAACTGAAAGGTCACCTGTTTGATTTCCTGGTCAGGGCATGTGCCTGGGTTGTGGGCCCGGACCCCAGTTGGGGGCGTGCAAGGGGCAACTGATTGATGTATCTCTAGCACATGGTTGTTTCTCTCCCTCTCTTTCTCCCTCCCTTCCTCTCTAGAAATGAGTAAAATCTTTTAAAAATAAATGAAATAAAAAACAAAACACCTGCTTAGTGAGAGTGCTTAAGTAACCACCAGGGCTTTTGTGATACTGATTTGCAGAAAATAAAAAATACTTACTGCTAAAAAATTAGGTTTATAATACATTGTTTTTTAAATTCTTTTTCAATTTATTGGGGTGACACTGGTTAATATATATTGTTTCAGGGGTACTATATCACATCATCAGTGTATTGTGTTCTTTATTTACCATCCAAAGTCAAGTATCCATCCATCAGCCCTTTATCTTCACTTTACTATATTTTACCTGCTCACATCCCTCTTTGCCTCTGAAAATCACCATTATGTTTTCTGTGTCTATGAGGGTTGCTTTTTGGGGTTCTTTTTTGTTTGTTTGTTTTCTTTTTCTTTTTTCTTAATTCCTTATGTACCTTTTAAACCAAACTGTGTAATAAAAACCTGTCTTATTGCCCTGGCTGGTGTGGCTCAGTGGATTGAGTGCTAGCCTGAGAACAAAAGAGTCGCTGGTTCAATTCCCAGTCAGGGCACATACCTGGGTTTGGGCCAGGTCCTCAGTAGGGGGTGCATGAGAAGCAAACACACTGATGTTTCTCTTTCTCCTTCCCTTCTTTCTCTAAAAATAAATAAATAAAATCTTTAAAAATTAAAAAAAAATAATTTTAAAAAACCTGTCTTAGGTTTTAACTGAACTGTCCATTGTATTAAAAATTCATTAATATTTTTGAGTCAGAGTGATGTTTTTTCTTTAACTTCAAATGCACTTATAAAATCAGAATGAATGTTTCATGAATCAGTTGTGTTTTTCATATATTCTTGGGCATTTGTGCCCATCAGTACATCCTATGTATGTACTTTCTTTAATCCTTATTTGTATAGACCTGCAAGAACATCCAGATATGCCCCTAAACAAACTGTACTGACCGGCTGTGCTGGTAGTACAGAGCCTACTCCCCATCTCTAATGGAGGCCTGAGCAGACACCCGTTCCCAGGAGGATCACCTCACAGGAGATGGCCTGACTTCCATGCCACTGCCACATGCAGAGACATAATGATACTTACTGCCTTACGTGGATGATAAAAGCAAAGGGCAGCTTGATTTCAAATTATCAGCATAAATTATATCATTAATAATATGTAATGAGCCCTGGCTGGTGTGGCTCAGTGGATTGAGCACCAGACTGCAAACTGAAAGGTCATTGGGTTGATTCCTAGTCAGCACATGCCTGGGTTGTGGGCCAGTTACCCAGTTGGGGATGTTAAGGAATCCATTGATGTTTCTCTCCATCTCTTCCTCCCTTCCCCTCTCTAAAAATACATAAAATCTTTGAAAATTTTTGTTTAACAGGAAATATGCAAGTTAGTATCTACTATTCTGTGGCTCTTCTGAAGAAGGTCTTGGCAGGTGTTGGATCAACCACATACATAGTAAATATATGTGCTACAGAAGTATGTGAAAAGTTATTTCCAATAAAGGGCATCTTTCTTCCTCAGCACTAATACAAGTTTTAAAACTTAGAGTATTTTTAACCCTAATATTATAGTGAGCTTTTATTAAGTAAATAAATAATATACTCAAGTAGATTAAAACTTTGGAAGATAATTGCAAAAGTAAGAACCTTTCCCCTGTCCCTCTGTCCCCCAGCTGCCAGGACTGATTTCACTTCCTCAGAGGTCTGCTTACTGCGCACACACACTCTCACCATTTCTCTATAGATGAAATCTTCCACGAGAAAACATCCTTCATAGTTGATGTTGACCAGCAGATATAATAACAAAAGTCATTGAATGTAAAGAGGGAGATAAACATTGGATATTTGATAATTTAACTTACTTTCCTTAAGGCTCATATTACAGAATATACCCCTCTAATAAAGGTTACAAAATTAGTGATTCTTGAGACAAAAATAAATACGAATGTATCCTTGAGGTTTTACAGGCTTAGTAATTCACACCTGATACAATATTCTGAAATAGCACAACACAAAAGAAAAAAAAGTTACAATTTTAACCCTGGGTGGTGTGGCTAGATGGATTGAGCACCAGACTGCAAACCGAAAGGTTATCGGTTCGATTCCTGGTTGGGGCACATTCCTAGGTTGTGGGCCAGGAACCCAGTAGGGGGCATGCAAGAGGCAGTGACACATTGATGCTTCTCTTGCTCCCTTCCCCTCTAAGTACATAAAATCTTGTAAAAACAAAGTTACAATTTTAAAGTCAAAAGTAAGCTTTATAGTTATTGTCCCAAGGAACAAATAATGAATTTGAAATTAAATTATATTTTGGATGCGAATGCAGTATGATGTGAACAAATTTATCTCAAAGGTATTTGAACTAATTTATTACAAGTATGATACAGAACATTAATGTAACATCTTTTAAAACCTTATATCCTTTTTATATTTTTTAATTTTTTAAAATATATTTTATTGATTATGCTATTACAATTGTCCCATCTCCCCC
>VMDR010037301.1:0-10270 GCA_007922815.1 Macrotus californicus | reverse complement strand
ACAGCGTCCTGCAATTCTTCAGAATCGTTCTAGGTAATAAGCAAAAGGTCATGTGGTGATCTGTCATAACAATTTCTTGTTTATATTCTGTGTACCCGCAATCTAAGATTTGGTCGTCCTTCAGTTTTGCTGAAAGTCAAGTCTTGGAAACCACCTCAGTTCCAAAAAGGCTGTTGCCCAGTTATTAGAATCATTCACTTCCAGTGTCCGGGGAGTTTACCAGAAAGGCTTTATCTTGGCTTATCAGAAGACTGTCAGTCACCTGTTGCTTTTTCACTGTGAGACACTTTTACAATTCCATGTACTCTGGAAGGGTAGAGAATGCATTTTTATATTATTGGGTTTAAGTGTATTTTTTGTCCATGTTTGTGCATGTGGTGAAAACTGGAGCTGCAGAACTATTGTCATTCCAGTTAGAAAAATCAGGCCTTTTGTTTAAAAATATCTGACTTCATTTTTCATTTCAAACAAGATGTTAATATCTATTTCTGTGGCATCGATGTCATTTCTGTTTCCCATTCCTCAGATAGTTAGATGGGAAGAGCTAGATACAGTGCCTTGCTGTGGCTTTGCCAACTTGAAATAAGGAAACGAACGATCTTCAACGTGTCTTATCGTGCTTTCTGCTTGCCTTGTTGTCAAGGCACTCTTGTGTATCTCAATTCAGAGCTTCCCAACACGGGCCAGAGTACCAGATTCTATCACCAGGTTTGCCCTTAGCAGAAGTTTGTGTAAGATAGGGGAAGACAAGTTCTGTCATATGCCTTGAAAAAGGAGGGATTAGGTTTAATAAACAAAATATTCAAATTTTCTCTTTTTTCAGTATCTTACGTGCACTGTAGAAAAATTAAGATGGATAGCAATTATATTTTTCTGTTGTAAAATGGAAGAATAATTGTGAAAGAGGAGCTGAGGAAGAAAAGCAGAGATGGGGGAGGGGATTGGGAATTGCAGGTACCTTTTCTGGCAGATCCATTGTAGAAAAGGGTACATGTCGAATTGGAAATCTGGAAATTGATTTCCTTAAGTCTGTCCATGCTTAATCTCCTCTGAAAGTTGCTGTCCTTAGAAAACTTTCAATTTGAGACTTCTGCTTTTATGCAGTGATTTTTAAACATTCCCCCCTTGTTCTACTAGGCCAGAAACTTACTAAAAATTGATGTCTTCTGTAATTTTTTTGAGCATATGATGCACAATTCTATTGGGTTTTGTTTTTATACCTAACAGTTACTTGTTAGTAACTTATTAAGTCATTAAAATTTGGAATTTATAAGGATAAATTGGGAATTACTTGTCAGCACTCCATTAAATTTGTAATTTTCAGGAAGAGCTCTGCTGTCCTTACTGTGTCCTCCATATGGGCTTTAGTCAATGGTGGTTTTCAATCGCTGATGTTCTAGGTTTTTCTAACATATAAATGATAAATTACCTTTACTTTGGATTTGTTGTGATTGGTGTAACGAGGTCTGTCCAGAAAATATCCAGCCATGTAATACAAAAAATAGAGACATTTATTGAAGAAGATACAAGAAACATTGTACATAGGACAATGATGTCTCCGTCCCCTTCAAAGCAGGCACCTTGGGACCTCACACAATTCTCCTATTCGCCATCACCTGCCCTATCATATTTTCCTGAATCTCACTGACAGTCTGAAATCTCTTCCCTTTCAAAGGTGATTTTAGTGTTGGGAAAAGACAGAAGTCACAGGGCATCAAATCTGGATTGATGGGTGTTAAAATTCTCTACTATGACTATATTAATGTGAATCTCTCCCTTTATATTCACCAAGGTTTTCTTTATATGTTTAGAGGTGCTCCTATGTTGAGTGCATGTATTTTGTACAAGGGTTATAATCACTTGTTGTATTGATCCTTTAGCATTATGTAATGTCCTTCTTTGTCTCTTGTTATGGCCTTTCTTTTGAAGTCTGTTTTGTCTGATATCAGGTATTGCTTCCCCAGCTTTTTTTTTTCATTTCAGTTTGCATGGAATATCTTCTTTCATCCCTTTACTTTCAGTCTGTGTGTGTCTTTTGTTCTGAGGTGCGTCTTTTGGAGGAAGCATATATATATGTCTCTTGTTTTCTTATTCAGCTACCCTATGTCTTTTGATTGGTGCACTTAATTTGTATACATTTAAAGTAATTATTGATAGGTACTTTTTATTGCCATTTTATTTTTTATGTTTCTTTCTTCTTAAAAAAGACCATTTAACATCTCTTATAATACTGGTTTGGGTTTGATAGTAATGAAATCCGATAGTTTTTTTTTTAATGTCTGGGAATCTCTTTATTTCTCCTTCAATTTTAAATGATAGTATTGCTGTGTAGAGTATTCTTGGTTGTACGTCCTTGTTTTTTGTTACTTTGAATATTTTATACCAATCCCTTCTGGCTTAAAATGTTTCTGTTGAGAAATCATCTGACAGCTAATGGGAGCTCCCTTGTAGGTAACTTCCTCTGTTGGTCTTAAGATTCTTTCTTTATCTTTAACCTTTGCCATTGTAATTATGATGTATCTTTGTGTGGGCATATATGGGTTCATCTTGTTTTGACTCTGTGTACTTCTTGACTTGTGTCTTCTTCCTTTACCAGGTTAGGGAAGTTTTCAGCCATTATCTCCTTAAACAGGCTCTCGATCTCTTGCTCTCTCATTTCTCCTTTGGTAACCCTATGATGCAGATGTTGTGATGCTTGATATTGTCCCAGAGATCCCTTAAACTTTCCTCATTTTTAAAATTAATTATTTCTTTTTGCTGCTCTGCTTTAGTCTTTTCTGTTATCTTGTCCTATAAATTGCTGATTTGATCCTCTGCTTCGTTTAACCTGCTGTTGATTCTTTTTAGTGTATTATTCATTTCAGATATTGCATTCTTCATTTCTGACTGGTACTTTTTTAAGGTTTTTATATACTCTTTCATGCTTACTATCTCTTTTTTATGTTCTCACTGAGATCATCCAGTCTTCCCCTAAGGTTCTTGAGTGTCCTTAAAGCCGTTGTTTTAAACTCTGCATCTGGTATCCTGATTGCTTCCATTTTATTTAATTATTTTTCTTGGGATTTCTCTTGCTCTTTTATTTGAGGCATGTTTCTTTGTCTCCCTCTTTTGTTAGGTAGATCTGCTATGACTCCCAAACTTGTTATTATGGTTTTATGTTGTAGGTGTCTTGTGGGGCTCAGTGGGGCAGTCTTCCAAATCACCTAAACTAGGTGCTCTGGAAATGTCTCTTGTGTGGGTTATGTGCACCGTCCTATTGTAGTTGAATCTTGAATGCTGTTGGCCCATTTATGGGTGGGGTTAATCCTCAGCCTGGCTGACTCTAAGGATTGACCTTAATCACAGTGTATGAACTTAAGTGTGGGGCGACTGTGCCCTCCACTGAGGCAGAGTTGTTTACAGCAGGGTCTGGTGCCTGCCGGGCTATCCCTTTGGGTGTGCTGCTTGTGTGGTTAGTTGGTTTCTGGTCTGTTGTGGTCTGAAGTCCACCACTGATTGTGTTGGTTCTGGGTCTGCTTGGGCACGGTTCTAGTGCAGCAGGTTGTCTGATGCTCTCTGTAACTGGCCTTGGGCTACATGTTTGGTGTTACCACTCAATTCACTACTTATGGACACCACTACTGTCCTGAGGGTGCATGGAAGGGGTCAAGCTGTGTATAGGGGTTGGCTTCCTCCAGCTCTGAGCCTGGGGTAAATCATTAAAAAAGTCCAAGGCAGCCTGTGGTCTGCCTTCACCTGTTGGCAGCTTCACCAACCCCTGAGGTTGCCTGGTCTTCCTAGAGAGCTTCCCATAGAAAGACTCTAGAGTGAGCTAAGGCTGGCCACATCCTATAGATGCTTCCACAAGGTTTGAACTCCATAGAGTGGGGTGACTGGGGTTTGGAGGATAGAGCTAGTGGGTCTCCTGCTAGGGGGCAGTGCACTCATGCACTCAATGAGGATAAAGTGGCTTCTACTCCAGAGCCATACCACTTAGTCTCTACCCAGTCTCTGACCCTAGCTCTCCCAGAAGGAGCCCATGCCTGTTCAGGTTGGGTGCAACCGTCTGGCCCATCCGCAGGAGCACACTCAGCCAGGTGGTGTGTCTAGGAATCAGAGGGAAAGTCAAATGAGTCTCCCACTGGGGATGTGGAATGGGCTGAGCTTTCATGGAGGCAAGTATGGCTCCCTGGCGGCCGAAGCTGCACAATTCAGAGCTTTCCTGAGTCCTAGACAAGAGCCTCCCAGGGAGATGCCCTCTGAAGGTCCTGGCTCTGTGCAGCACTCTAATTTCCCTGCAGGACTGAGCTAAGCAGGATGGGCCCTGAGTTGTTGGGAGGACAAGTCAAATGAGTCCCCCACTGGGGGAGTGGTGTTGGCTGAGCTTGGGGGTAAGGAGAGGTAAGAACCATTATTCTTTAAAACTAGTTAGACATTTGTGAGTAGAATAGTGAGACATGTGAATTTGTCAGTTTCAGTTGTCTAGAAAATCGAGGACCACTAAATCATGGCAGGCTCTTTCGGCACAGGTCAAACGTCAAAGAACAGCTGTAAAGTATTTGGCATGTTTCAGGAACTTATGATATTCCCTTCTGTGCACACATCTTTAGGGTTTCTGTTTCCTAGCCCATAGGAGATTAGCAAAAAGCCATTTAGAAGTGAGATAGGAGCTGTGAGGAGCAGGTCTAGATAGCAGGGATAAATGACAGTCTGCTGATTTGAAAAGAGGCAGAATAATTTAAACAAATCCAAGCACTTTGATGGCTCCTTGGTAAGGATGAAAGCAGCTTCCACACCACCTTCAGGGGTTTTGGACTTGTGCAGACTGAGTTCTGTTACACTTGAGTCATTTGAGGCCATAATGATAACCCAGATGAGTGTACTCAACTCATGAGCCAGCAAAACAAAACGTGCTGTTCAATTTCCCTTGAATAGAATTCCATTTTAGAAAATGGTTTAGATTTAGAACTTTATCAAAGAAGGCCAAGGCTTTTAGGAAAATTCTTTTGTGGAGAACACCTGGCACCCACCCCAAGCCACACTATTAGTTAATAATTTTGATATTTGTGGATTTTTTAATATTTTATATATCTATCATCTTCCCACGTTTACAAACTTCTTGAGGTTAGGGGCTACATTTTGTTCTTCTCTTATTACTCGGGGTAGATAGTCAATATAATATATGTGCATAGTAGTCTTGGTGATGAGGGTATAATTCTCAGAAGTCAGTAATATCTGTATGCCTGTAATTAAATTTATATTAAAATAGTTTATCAAGAATTCATGACTCCAGAAACTTGTTAAAAAATGATACTCATATAAACATTAGAGTTGGTGAATGGAGAATTGGTGTTTGCTTAATGAAAATCTAAAAAGACTTCTGATTTAATTAATTTTCATTGTTAAGAGAAAGCAGACTGGATATTAGTTGTATGATGTTTCATCCAGTGTGTATGAAAATACCTTTTAGAATAATAAGAAAACTAATACCTGCCATTTATATGGCAACTTTCTTTCAAAGAGTCAAAGGACTTTCCAGAAATCGCCTAATTAATCTCTCATTTTGCTGCAGAGTAGTTAATCAGAATGTGTGTGTGTGTGTGTGTGTGTGTGTGTTCACACATGGACTTCCTTCCTTCCTCCTCCCCCCCCACCCGCCTCTTTCTTCCTTCGCTTTTCATTCCACTAATGCAAGCTGTTTTCTGAATGTATCTTGGTTGGCATTTTGTTAAGCCTCATGTTTCAAACAATTGCATACCATTTTTAGAATATTAAGCCACATTTATTTAGAAAGACAGAATTTTCTGGAGAAAAATAAAGTACAACATATGCTACCCATACACATAAGACCATTAAACAAAAACTGATATCAGAAATGCTGTTAGAACATGAATTCCTACAGCGGCTTCCTGTTTTGACTTTTATGATAGAATTTGTTTTCTTAATAATTGCTTTTATTTTCATGCTCCTCTTCAGATGAGCAATTGCCTAGTGACTAAAGCAAGAAATTGATAGGAAAAGTGAGAATTGTGAGAAGGTGAGGATATTCCTAATTCAACATTTTGTATAAAGCAACCATATTAATTTTCTGTAGTTCTCATTTCTTTGCTAGACTTGCTTATTTAGCAATTGTTTATGCTGCATCTGTCATTTCTTTAATTGATATTCATCTTCTGCACCCATTAATGCCTTTGTGGGCTGCTTTCACAGCAGCTGCTCTTTGGCAGAGTGGTTCACAGAAAAACTACACTGTTTTGATCTGGGTTGTGGCGAAACAGTTGATGGATTTCTTGATTGATTAAACAAGTTGGGCTTCACAAAGCCAAAAGAAAACTATTTCCCCCAACCCCCTGAAACTCTGATCCTAAAGTTTCCTCTTGGTTGTGTTTTACTTGGGTAGTGCAGGTTATATACATTTTTTCTCCCTGTCCCCCTCCTCCCCCCAAAAAACAATCCATCTTTCTTACTGGGATCTTGAACCAGTGATGCCAGGTTGGCTTTGCAGAAGCTTTCCTCTGTTGTGATGATGCCCGTTTCAGGTTCTTGTTCATTTCAAGGATCAGTTCCATATCTGGGGGAGGCCTTACTGTGAGTATAAACACCTTGAGCTGGAAGCTTCAAGATTCCATGAGGCAAAGGCATTTCATGGCATTATTTCATAGTCCTCTTTGTTTTCTATCCAATACAAGGCTACGTAGTATTCACTCATGACCTGCCCAGCTTTTGAGTACTGGATTACAAACCCCAGTCAAGCTTTGCAGGGTTGAGGCAGTAAAGGCTTGAAACGTCAGGGGTTGTTCAGGACTCACCCTTCTCGCCTGTAACATCTCCTGGAACAGAAGTGAAGGGCTGTGATGCCATTACATCGTAAGTCTAACTTCATTTGAGTAAAGTCAACCATTGAGTTTTAATTTTCGTTATCACATAAACAACCAGTGTGATTTCTGGGCTGAGATCCTGCTCACAGAAATTTTGCGGCATTACGTTTTCTGTCCTTTTCAGAATATATATAATTCATTGTTTGACAGCAATGCACACAGATTTGGAAATACCGCATTACTGGCACAGTCTGTCCATTTTTATTTATTTGTTTCTGTTTCCACAAAAAAGAAACACATGCATGGCCTTTCTTACAAGTGGAATTTGACCAAAGTTCTCCTAGACCATGTACCAAAATAAAGAGCTGTTTATCAGTGTTGTCAGCAGGAGCAAGGAGTTGCTGGAATCCTAACCCTGAACCCATTTTTTCTTGCTTGGACTAGCTTGTGAATGAGAATAGTTGGAGAATAGCATGGAGAAAGGGGGTTACTACCTTCATTTATGTTTCTGTCTTGATTTAATTCATGGATGGAATTTTCAGACATCTACATCTTCTCTGACCCTGAGGCTTTAGAAATAGACAGTTGTATCCCCGAAGCCTAGAGCAGTGTGCTGAGGCGTGTCCTGTCACGGCTGAATGAGACTTGTCTATTCTGCAGCATTCATAGGTCGTTAAAAGTGATAAGTGAGTTCAGGTCCATTTTTATGTTCTTCCTCAAGCCAGCCAAGTGGGGGAAAAAACACGGGAAAAGGATGCACGGAGGACAGTGGGCTGTTGAGGGGTAGTATAGTATTTAATGTCATGGTCTCCAAAGTCAGGTTACTTAGGGTCCCGTCCTGAGTGCATTTACCTGCATAATTTGGGTAAGATAACTTACATTTTAGCCATTAGGATATTAACTATCTTTTCAGTGCCTCTCTTTTTCCTCTTTGGGATTAGTATATGGGTATTGGAGGGTTTCACACATAAAGTATATATATTTTTGTATATTTTGAAATAAAGAATGAATGTGTATGCACAGACCTTATTTGGAATATGAAAAAAGTGAGACTATTTTTAGCAAGATCATGAAAGCACTTTTCTGTCCCTTTCTGGCTTGCATTTTTTTTTGTTTGTTTGTTTCAAAGGAAAGCAGTCTATTACAAAGGCCTTCATGTCAGGTTGAATGTGAGAATTTAAGCATTGGAGAACTCTGTATTCCAAATTGGGTCTTTCATAGGAAATGTGAAGCTGCCATGTGTTTATATGAGTAAAATATGGTGAGTTAGATTTTAGATACCCAGAAATCTTTTGCTAGATTAGATAACTATCAGAATTACATGCCTGGACTGGGTCCCAAGTGGAATAGCTCCCAGTAGAATTGCTTTGGTCAAAGTAACTTTCGTCAACGTCCCACTAATCAGAAGGACGTGCCCTGGAAAGCAGGTAGCCATGTTTAGTCTGAGGAGTTGTTAAGGCCTAGTCCTCGCCTCTCTGTGAGAACCTGTGTGGGCAGTTCTCTTGGGATCAGAGAGGATCACTGTTGTGTTGAGGAAAAGTTTTGCTTTCAAATACACAGACACTGTGCATCACCTAGACAAGCATGCTCTCTCTTATTATTGACAGCCACATTTAGGGTGAGAGGTTTGTGTTTGTAGGACTTCTTGGCAGGTGGTTTGTAGCCTTTTCTCACCTTATTTACCCTGCTGTCCTTTTGTCTGGTTTGTTTGTTTGTTTTGTTTTTACCCTTTACTTTAGTGTGTGTTTTTTTTAATCTTTCTTATATACAGGCTCTTGTTTGGACAACTAGAGTAGAAATAATAAAGAATATATGTTGTTTCCTGACCATTGTGGCTCAGTTGGTTGGGCATCATACCAGGAAGTGGGGGGTTGCTGGTTTGGTTCCTGGTCGGGGCACGTGCCAGAGTGGTGGGTTTGGTGCCCAGTCTACGCTTATCTCTTGCATTGGTGTTTCTCTCCCTCTCTTTCTCTATCAATCAATCAATAAATAAATAGAGAGAGAGAAAAAGGGAGAGAAAGAATATATGTTGTCACAATAGTTCCCATGAGGTGTTTATCTGTGGTTTTAATGACAGTTGATAATTCTTGTCTGATGCAATGATTTTATTAGAAGTTGCAGAATAGTGATATTCTGATTTTATCATTTCCTTCCTCTTTTGTTAGCCAGCATTCTTTTGTAAAGTTGAGTTTCATATCACCAGGGTTCAGTTAGAGCTTCTGAAAAGGCAGAATAAATGCTTAATTTTTTCTTTAATGATCATACAATTTAAGGTAAGGAGTTTTATAGCTTCTTTAAATAATGACAAATGAGGGTTTATTTTCTAAGTTTTTCTTTTTTGATTATTACTATGGAGTCATAGAATTTTCTGCTGCATACAGTGTTTCAGTTAACTACAATTATTGTTCTTTTTGATGTACAGACTCTCACAACTTTGTTTGGAGGCTATTTTTCAGCCTTTGTCCCTATACAGCCTTATCAGTCTTTGAAAGCTTTCTTTCTGCCAGAACAACCTTTATTAATCTGAGAGTTGAAGGCAGCCATTTCTTTGGGAGCCCTTGTTCCTATTAGTGAAGGAACAGCATTAGAGACCAATCTCTGAACACTGAGGTGTCGTTGCTGCTGAGGTGCTGTGGCTTCTAAGTCATTTCATGAATACAGTCTCTGTGTTTAACTTATTTTGATTTCGTAACTGTCAGGTAGGGGAAGATTCGACCCCCTCTACCTTCTCCCCTTCTTACAGCTAGACTAATAACAAAATAATAAACTTGGCACAAGACTAAATTAACATGAGAAAAACTTAATATGTGAGCATGGGAGAAATGTGATGCGCTTAGAATATGAAATGAAGGTCAAAGAAATGTTAGTACCAGGCAATTAAAAATACTTTTTAGACAGAGAATAAATATGTGAGAAATTGACAGGGCAAAGAAAGTTAGTGTTCATAAGAAAGGAACCTAAGTAAAGGCTGGGCTTGTGTAGTGAAGGCAGTACCTTGTTTATATAGGCTTTGGACTCTGGATTCTTCTAACTCTTGTGGTAAGATCATCTCTTAGCCCTCAGGACCAGGGAGGGCACCTGTCACATGCGAGCCTTACCTCTTGCCTTTAGGAGGACAGCGATCAATCAGGGTTTTCTTTAGAACAGGTGACTTCTTAACTAAATTTATTTAAATCATCAGTATGCCATAGTGGTGTATCTTGAGGTGGCCTGCCTGTATTGGGCTCTGACATAATTATATGTCTTTTTTCTTAACTGAAAATCTTGATTTTTAAGACAATTAACAGATTATAATTTTTAATTTATTTGAAAGCTATTTCAAACAGTACTACTAATAACTAATATGAAAATAATGAATGAAGCTGAAGATAAATTTTTTTTTGAAGATAAATTTTTAACTGTTTTCCTCAATGCTTTTTATTAAGAAGGATATGTAGTCAAAGTGCTGTGCTATAAATTCACTGAAACAGTAA
>VMDR010037300.1:0-10268 GCA_007922815.1 Macrotus californicus | reverse complement strand
TCAGACTTTACTTAAATTTCACCAGTTGCTCCACTAATGATATTTACAGAAGATAATAATAAATAATAAGGCCCCAAATCCAGTCCCAGATCATCTGTTATATTTAGTTGTCATGTTTTTTTGGTCTCTTTAATCTGGAATTAAAGAAAGTTTCTATAACCTTAACATTTTTGATGAGTTCAGACTATTTATTTTGTTAAATGCCCACAATTTTGGCTTATCTGTTGTTTCTTCATGATTAAATTCAGATTAGGTTCCAGTTATGCTTTTTTTCTTTTTTCCTTTAGCCAGGAATATCACAGCTGTATGTCCTTCTCAGAGTATCACTTCAAAATAATACATTATGTTTATTTTCTTTCAGTACTGGTAAACTGTTATTACTTGGTTAAGGTGGTGTCTGCCGGTTGCTCCACAAAGGAAGTTAATATTCCCTGTTTTATAATGAAACAGTAAGTTGTGTGGAGACACTTGGAAGCCATGCAAATATTCTGTTTCTTCTCAAACTTTACTCCCGAGTTTGAGCCTCCATTCATGGCTCTCTCACGGTGATTTTCTAGTCCCATTATTCCTTCACCCTCAGTGGCTGGCCTTTTGTCATAGAAAGGGCCTTTTCCTTTTCCCTGCTTATTGATTTCACAACAAGATCTTGATACAAGTGTTTTTATCACTGTTTTTCTGAAGAAGAGGAAACTATAGGGTCACAGAGGAAGGAAGCAAATTGTCCTGGATCACACATCTAGTAATTGTAAGCAAGTTGGGCAAGATAATGACTCAGAATCTGTTTCCTCATCTGTAAAATGAGAGCAATGATCCATGTCACAGGGCTCTTGACAGGCTTAAATGAGAGAGTGGATTCCAGGTGCTTACTCCAATTGAACATACAGTAGTGTGCCAAGTAAAGATGTTTCAGTGAATGACAGGCCTCATGTATGACAGTGGCCCCACACACTATAATGGAGCTGAAGCCCAGTGACATTGTAGCTGTCTTAATGTTATCAGCAAGACATTACCCAGGTGTCTGTGTTGATGCTGGTGTAAGCTAACCTGGGCTTACCAGTTGTATAAAAGTATAGCACGTACAGTTATGTCAGTACATAACACTTTATAATAACAAATGACTATGTTACTGGTCTATGTGTTTACTATACTATGCTTTTACCATTATTTTGGAGCGTACTCTTTCTACTCATAAAAAGTTTGCTGTAAAACAGTATGCTGAAGGCAGCCTCATCCATCTCATGTTTACTGGCTGACTGGATTGTATCATTTTATCTCATGCTTGATATAATCTGCGTTGTTTTGTACAGTAACACACTGTGTAGGCTTGTAGCCTACACACAATAGGCTGTGCCATGCAGCCTAAATGTGCAGTAGGCTATTCCATGTAGGTTTGTGTATGTGCAGTCTGTTATGTTCCCACGATGACAGGATCACTGAAGGACTCATTCCTTAGATAGCTTCGTATTGTTAAGTGGCACATAACTATGGTAATTGTTCAACAAATAATACCTATTATTAAAAAAATTGGAGTTTGACAGATTTAGGGAGCTTCTGGCCAAGATGGAGGCATAGGTAGATATACTGTGCCTCCTCGCACAACCAAAAGAAGGACAACAACAAATTTTAAAACAAAAACAACCAGAACTGACAGAAAATTGAACTGTATGGAAGTCCGACAACCAAGGAATTAAAGAAGAAACTTTCATCCAGACCTATAGGAGGGGCGAGATGGGCCGGAGAGGACTCACGCGGCGGGGCAGCGGCTGGCCAATCAGGAAAGGCGCGGCGAACTGGGAGAGGTCGCAGCTGCGGACTGGGCGTCCCACTTCCTTGTGAGGATAAACCAGGAGGAACAACTGGGGAGGGAGACAGACCCTGCAACCCAGAGTTCCAGCACGGGGAAATAAAGCCTCAAAGCCTCTGATCGAAAACTCCTGTGGGGGTTGAGGCGGTGGCAGCAGGAGAAACTCTCAGCGTCACAGGAGAGCTCGTTGGAGAGACCCACAGGGTCCTAGAGCTTGCACAGCCCACCCACCCGGTAACCAGTACCAGAACCAGCACCAGAAGAGCCCAATTGGACTGTGGGTAGTGCAGAGGGTCACTGAAAACGGGCAGAGAGTGGAGCAACCGCCATTGTTCCCTCTCGGTCCCCTCCCCCACAAACAGCGTCAGAACGCATTGACTAGCCGCCCCGTCCTGGTGAACACCTAAGGCTCCGCCCCTTACTACGTAACAGGTGCGCCAAGACAACAAAAATGGCCCAAATGAAAGAACAGATCATAGCTCCAGAAAAAATACAAGTAAGTGATGAAGAGATAGCCAACCTATCAAATGCACAGTTCAAAACACTGGTAATCAGTATGCTCACAAAACTGGTTGAATTTGGTCACAAATTAGATAAACAAATGAAAGCTACAATAAAGGAAATGAAGGAAAATGTACAGTGAACCAACAGGGATGGGAACAAAAATGGGACTCAAATCAATGGTGTAGACCAGAAGAAAGAAGGAAACATTCAAGCACAACACAATGAAGAAACAAGAATTAAAAAAAACAAGGAGAGGCTTAGGAACCTCCAGGATGTCTTTAAACGTTCCAATATCCGAATCATAGGGGTGCCAGAAGGAGAAGAGGAAGACCAAGAAATTGAAAACTTATTTGAACAGATAATGAAGGAGAACTTCCCTACTTTGGCAAAGAAAATAGACTTCCAGGGAGTCCAGGAAGCTCAGAGAGTCCCAATCAAGTTGGACCCAAGGAGGAACACACCAAGGCACATCATAATTACATTACCCAAGATGAAAGATAAAGAGAGAATCTTAAAAGCAGCAAGAGAAAAGGAGACAGTAAGCTACAAAGGAGTGCCCATCAGACTGTCAGCTGATTTCTCAAAAGAAACCTTGTAGGCGAGAAGGGGCTGGCAAAAAGTATTCCAAGTCATGAAAGGCAAGTACCTACATCCAAGATTACACTATCCAGCTAAGCTATCATTTAGAATGGAAGGGCAGATAAAGTGCTTCCCAGATAAGGTCAAGTTCAAGG
Source organism: Macrotus californicus (assembly GCA_007922815.1). Lineage (NCBI taxonomy): Eukaryota > Metazoa > Chordata > Mammalia > Chiroptera > Phyllostomidae > Macrotus > Macrotus californicus. Next base: position 7,226 of record VMDR010037300.1, on the reverse strand, counting down.
AGTTCATCATCACTAAGCCCTTATTATATGAAATGTTAAAAAAGAAGATAAAAAATACGAACAGTAAAATGACAACAAACTCACAGTTATTAACAACTGAGCCTAAAACAAAAACAAAAACAAACTAAGCAAACAACTAGAACAGGAACAGAATCACAGAAATGGAGACCACATGGAAGGTTATCATCAGGGGAGTGGGTGGAGGGAGAAAGGGGGAAAAGGTACAGGGAATAAGAAGCATAAATGGTAGGTAGAAGATAGACAGGGGGAGGTTAAGAATAGTATAGGAAATGTAGAAGCCAAAGAACTCATATATATGACCCATGGACATGAACTAAAGAGGGAGAGTGTGGGGGGGAAGGGGTGTGCAGGGTGGAGGGGAGGGGTGGGAAAATGGGGCAACTGTAATAGCATAATCAATAAAATATATTAAAAAATTTATAAAAAAATTGGAGTTTGACCATTTGTAGATAAGAAAATCTAGTTGTATAGGGTAAGAGAGGTCATAAGACTATTTATTACTGAGGACCACTATGACCCTGAATTCATTCCTTCATCAACTATTTGTTGAGTGCCAGCTATCTGTGAGGTTCAGTTCTAGGATCTAAAGATACAGAAGTCAATGAGAGAACAGGTCCTTGCTCTTACCACCTTCTATTTTTCAGGTGAGACTGAATATACAAATCAACAGCAACAGCCAGACCACGTATGACAATAAAATTCTGATCCACCATCTGCAGCAAGCAGAACAGGAAGGCAAAACACAGTCTCTGTACAATGGGCCCCATTTCCAACCTAAAACCATACATACAAGTTCACATGTAGTCCCTGACCAACCACAAAGTTTGCACCATTTCCAAAATTTGGATATGGGATGAATTATGCCCATAAAGTTCATATGTTGAAGCCCTAACACCCTCTACCTGAGAATATGACTGTTTAGAGTTAGAACTTTTCAAGGGGTGATTAAGCTAAAATGAGATCATTAGAGTGGGCCCTAACACAACATGACTGGTGTCCCTATAGGAAGTTGAGATTAGGATACAGGGAGACAGTAGGAATACTCTCACAGAGAAGAGTGTGAGGACACAGCCAGAAGATGGCCATCTGCAAACCAAGCCTCATCCTCAGAAGGCACCAACCCTGCCAACACCTTGATCTTAGACTTCCAGGTTCCAGAACCCAATATGAGGTGTGTTGTTATGGCAGCCCCAGCAAACACACACCCACCTGCAGTTAGCTTCCCCAGGCTGTCTGTAGTGAGGACACACCTGGAACCTTCCCTTTTACATTCTACAAAGCTTTCCCACGCCCCTGCCTGCTTTTGAGTCTCTGCCAAGTGCAAGTTGCCAAGCGCAAGTGATGGTGGCTGGTTCCCTTGCTATGGCCAAATCTGAATAAATAGCCTTTTCGTGTTCTCATTTGGGTGGTCTGTGTTTATTTCCATGTACAGAGAGGGAAGACCAATCAGAAAGTTACCAGAAGGACACCTAATTCCATTCCCAATCCTTGGGAAGATTTGAACGTGAACTGAAGACTAGTAAAGACATTTCATTTTTAAAAATAGCCCTATAAGAACAAACAGCCCTTTTGTGACGTTTCTTTGATTATTTTGAAAGACCTGTTTTGAACAAGCTTGCAATAAATTTAATTAAAGTGTACCTCAACTGCTGGGTAATTTTCCTATCGATTAGTCCTGCAATTTGTTATACGTCTCTCACAAAAGCCTAATTATTTTGAGGTGAAGGAGGCTGTAGCACACATAGTTACAGCAGAGTTGAAAACATCCAGGCCATTTCAGAAGTCTAAACCCTATAGCAACTTAATTTGTTTTCAGTCAGTGGTAGAAATGGTAGAAGGTAGCTTCAGTTATATAAAGGAATGGATACAAATGGCACATATTGAAGTGACACCAGAAGCATGAATAAAAAGTGAAAACTTCGGACCAAGATTTTTTAAAAAATCCCTACACATCAGTGTTTTAAAAGAAGCACTAAGTTATGTGATGTTTCTCATGTTCAGCTAAAATATTCTCCCCAACAAGTGCACATATTTCTAGGTCTCATCTCATGCTGTTTGAAATTAACATATGCTTCAGAAGTGAATTCTTACATGATGAGGATTGGTTATAAGTTATATATGCAATAGCACAATTTAGATAGCCATAAATTTCTTTTTTTTCTTTTTTCATGTTTTTTTTAGGCTATTTTATTGAATTGCCCCGACATTAAAATGCCAAACTCTGTATAAAATGCAAGTACAATTGTCAAAAATATGCATTTAATTCCCAAACTTTCTCTTACTTTTATTTATTGTTATTTTTTCCCATTACTATTTTTTCCTATACCTTCTTCCACCTCCAACCCCACCCCTCACCGTGATTTGGGTTTTTAGGGACTGATCATCAGGGAATCCAGGCAATACCACCCTAAAGCACAGCAGAAATGAGAGGCGGGCAACTCCCCGAGTTAAAGACGGTGCAGGGCTTACACTCTACCACTGTATTAACAGGAAACACCCACTAGCTCCAAGGGAAAAAGCTTGTGTCTTCCATAGGACGTGCAGCCAGATGAGCAAGGTCAGAGTCTGGGTAACCAGTCCCGACAGTGCAGGACTCTCTCACGTAAGGTGGGTGCCCGGGTCCCTGAGAAGAGTCTATGAACACCCTAGACTTCCAAGCAAAAACTGGAGTATATGCATGTTTTCCTGGGTAAATGGTCCCTCCCTTCTCATAGGTCCAAGAAGAGTCTAAAATCCTGGGCTTCAGCAAGGAAGCAACCAGATACATTTAGAGCCAGCCAAGCTTGAGAGCTTGCAAAGCCGTCACTGAAAACTTGGAACATGGACTCACAACAGACACAACTGAGCACTGTCTTTGTGCTCTTCTAAATGTATTTCAAGTTCTTTCCAAAACAAGGCCTTAGGAATCCCTCAGGTTCAAGTATGGCTCTGGGCTTGGCATTCATGCTTGGGTATCTGGGTATCTATTCATCAACATTAAACCCCTAGAGAGAAGATGGGACAAAGCAGGACCCCTCTTGCATGCCATGAGTCCTTTGCTGACTTCAAGGTGGCAGCAATGGCGAATGTGGAAAACACACCAGACTTTTCCTTTGGAGCTGGGCTGTGATAAAAAGTACCTGCTAGGAACACCACCATCTTTTTCCTGACTTCCCCTCCAGTTTCTGAAGATATAGCAGAAAATAATCTTCTTTGAAGATACTGGTAATTTCAAAAAACAAAAACACACACTTCCAAGGCATTGTGCTTTTGCATATTCTGGGTTTAGTTCAGCTGTCGGATGAGTTGATTGATGCGTTCACCTCCATAGCCAGGTAAGCCCATCTCCTTAAGGAAGCCTACTCTATTCTTGGTGGCGTGAGGGGCCGCTGAGAGCTGAGAAGGGCATAAGAACCCTGAGATTGCCTGGAAGTTCTTCCCTGGAAAAGCAATTTCATGAATGAGGTCTTCCAAGCAAATGACACCAAACTTCCCCAGGGGCTCCTCAATTATTGTGTTGTCTGTCAAAGGGATGATTTTATATCTTGTATGCCTTGTCCACATTTCAAGATGAGTTCCCGGACAGACTTCAGATTTGGAAATCACCAGGTCACATAAAATTCCACTATGCGCAGCGTTTTCATGGTTCGGGGGGGTCACTTTGACAAAGACACCACTGAAAATCTTCTTCAGGCGAAGCCTTGCAATGGTCCTCTGCACCGTTGGACTCACTCCATTAACCCTTTGGATGCATACAACAAAGGCCAAGGAGTGTTCATCTGGCACTTCCAAACCATGAGGTTTCACTTCCAGGCATCGGAGGCGTACCTTGTCACGCTGTTGCCGCCAGGCATCGTGGAGGAACCATTCCAGGCGCTTAAACTGGATGTCTTTTTCTTTCCTCTGCTCCTGTTTTTCCAAAAGTGCCTGCTTTGCCTGGGTGGCTTTGAGGGCCTGATAAGCCTTCCTCTTTTTCAGGAGATTTTCTGGAACCAAAGGGATCTTTTTCCTTTGCTCTCCCTCTGCCATCTTCGCCGATAGCCATAAAGTTCTTAATTCAAAATTCAATGAAAACTAAAAAGAATTGTCAAAATAAGCTCTATTAAATTACATGAAAGAAATAATTTTTAAATTTTTGACTAAGTGAAGCCAATTATCCTGTGATGTATAAAAACATTACAGGGATAAAAGTGATAGGTTTTGCCCTTTCAGTTCAGCTGTAACTTACAGTGGTGGCATTGATGAGATACAGGAATAATTTGTTCTGCAAAGGTTAGCACTTTAAAATTTTTACCTTTTTTTCTTTCTAGTTTAGATTGGTTTTGGAAGATGCACCTATCCATTAAGTCATTGAGAATTGATAAAAGAAAAAATATATATCCATTACTTTTTTGAGAATAATAATATTCACTTAGGAACACTCTTGAAGGAAGAATTCACAGATGTCAGCATGGGCTGTCCTCACACAGAAAGGTGAATTCTGCAGACACTCTCCTGAATGAGAGAGCAGCACACAGCTAAGTAAGGGCCAGGGTCCTGGGGGTCCTCAACATCGTCTTAAAAAGGTACCTGAATCCAAACCAAGTTAATAATAATATTAGGTATTATTTTCCCTTTTCACTCTCACTCTCACAAGTGTATGGTGGAGTTTTCTACAGGCCATGTGACATGTGATATTACAACAGATTTATTGCAGCAGCAGCTATGAGAATGCACCTGCATTTCAAAACAGACATTAAAGCAGTTTGCAAAACTATGAGGCAATGTGGTTCTCATTTCTAGATATCTTTGCTTTGTCTTGAAAATGTGGTTATCTTTTCACGAAATAAGTGACTGATGTTAACATGTAATAGTTTATTATTTTTTAAGTAAATTATTTAAAAATTGATTGAATTTTAGTGAATATGCATAGATATAACCCACATCAATAAAAATGGCAAATGTGCATAGGTATAACTCACATAAATAAAAGCTCATTGGGGTTCTCAATAGTTTTCGAGTGGAAAAGAATGACGAGATGAAAAATTTGAGGACCCCAATGGTAGAGAGTTAAAGAACGTTTGACCCAGAAAAATGCTGCAACTACATGTGGTGAGGCTCCCTGCCTAGTTGACAATAGCTGAGCTCCATCAGCCTGGCTTCTGTTTAAACTTGGTCAAAAATTGCCAAGAACTCTTGTCCTTGTCCTCCAGGGCTTGTGTGACTTGGCTGTCCTGTGGTCAATTTCTTCCTCCTAACACCAGCACTTCCCCTCACGGCAGGTCTTGGCCTTCCCGCCCAGGGGTGTTGTCTGCTCTTTTTTCTTCCCGGGACCTACCTTCTGCCTCCTCCAGCTCACTTCTCATCCTTCACGTTCAGCTTAAATCTCATTTTCTCAAGAAAACTTGCATGTTAAGCCCCTTTTAAATATAACTTCATGGCACAGAACGCTTTTCTTTTGTTGCACTTAAGAAAACTGTAATGACATTCAACAAAGTATTGAAGCTCTCCTGTGTGCCAGGACCGTTCTCGGTGCTGGAAACACCAGGAACATACAATCAAAGAATCCCAGGCTTTACATTCTGGAGGTGAAGGTGGGGAGAGAGACAATAAGCAAATAAATACATAAATTACATTGTACACTAGGTGGTAACAAGAGCAATGGGGGAAAGTAAAACAGGGCAGGCAGAGAATGCTGAGTTTTGCTATTTTTAAAGGCTGATCAGGGAAAGCCTCACTGAGGAGGTAATAAAGCCAAGCCCAACTGGAGCAGACCTCAGGACAGTAGAAGGTGCAACAGTAAATAGCAAGGATTGTGAATATCATTCATTTGTGAAGTAGTATAAGAAAGTATATACTTGTCAAGTATAATGATATACTTTCTGTGGCATCTCTTTCCTTTGCTTGAATCATTCAAAGCAAGGTTGTCATCTTTTGTGCTCAGTGTTCTGTAAATAGTTGTTAGGTGAATCCCCAATGATCATGCTAGCTCTGTGTCCACTTCACTCCAAATTCATTCTTCAGCCTAGCACAATGTGGCTTGTATCTAACTATGCGTTCTCCTTCCTCTAAAAATCTGGGCCTTTTTCCTCAACTCATCCCTTCATGGAGGCTTTCCTCAGGGTTGGGCTCCGAGTCTCTGCATCCATCCTGAGAGCAGGATGATGTCCACCAGCATGAGACACTCACTGACCTCTGCCCCAGGCCAGCCCCCACAAGCACCTGCCTGCTGGGCATCAAAAACTCATCATACTTGCCTTGGTTTGCTTGGGCTGCTGTAACACAAATACCATAGACTGGGGACCTAACAAAAGACATTTATTTTTCACAGCTCTGGAGCCTTCAAGTCTAAGATCAGCGTGCTGGAAGATTCAGTTCCTGGTGACTACTCTCTCCCTGGCTTCCAAATAGTGGCCTTCTTGCTGTGTCCTCACACGGTGGGGTGAGGAAGCTCTGGTGACTCTTCCTCTTTTTAGATGGATCCTAATTAATCCCATGGAGGCTGCACCCTCATGACTTCATCTGAACCTAATTACCTCCACAAGACCCAACCACCAAACTTGATCACACAGGGGATTGGGGGCTTTGAGGTATGGATTTTGGGGGACACAAATGTTCAGTATATAACAATCACTCCCCTCCCCATCGCCTACTTCTTCCCTAAGAAGCCTTATCTATAATTTTAATGGGCAGTGTTTGTGATTCTAAGGGAAAATGGATAATAACTGGAACCTTTGTGTTGCCTGGGTACATTTACCAAATGGCATAGGTCTAGCTTAGTAAAGCTTGACTTAGAAGGAAAATTGGAAAATAGCCTGGAATGTACAGGTGAAGAACTCTCAGGCTCTAAAGACAGCCACATTTCAGGCCATCGGGACTCAACATGGCTTGGCATCAACAGAAACATGAAACAGAGATGCACACCAGCACAGCCTGGCACATCGACTGGAATGCGCACCATGACGGGGTTTTGCTCTTCTCACCCAGCACTGCTGGGAGCAATTTCATTTCATTTTTTATTTTTTAACATATTTTATTGATTATGCTATGACGGTTGTCCCATTCCCTCCCCCCTTTATTCCCCTCTGCCCTGCACATCCCCTCCCCCACCCTCATTCCCCTTCTTTAGTTCATGTCCATGGGTCATATATATGAGTTCTTTGGCTTCTACATTTCCTATACTATTCTTAACCTCCCCCTGTCTATCTTCTACCTACCATTGATGCTTCTTATTCCCTGTACCTTTC
>VMDR010037299.1:0-10266 GCA_007922815.1 Macrotus californicus | reverse complement strand
TGCCTAAACTTCTTGAATTTGTTATTTAGCCACCTTGAAATTTTATTTTTTTTCCCCTAACACCATAATTAAGTGACTAGTAGTTAAAATTTCTATTAAACATGTTCTCTGTGATTAAAATTTCATTCCTGATTAGGCAATTATTTATATGTATAATCCATTATTTTCATCTAAAAATTATAACCAAAATATTAATCTTCCAAAAATATTTTTAATATAAATTATCCTGGTGGAATTGGAATTGAGGAATTAGAAACAGAGAGACAAAGGATCAATTTATTAATTATGGAAAAAAATTTAAATCTTTTATAATATTGGTAGATTTTGTGAAGTAACCATAAACTAAACTGGGGCCATTAAATGCTCCATTTTCCAGCCTGGCTCAGTGCTTTTTGAACTATGGGACTTATCTGTACATTTGGAATCTAGAAACATTATTGTATTTTAGGTATACTGAAGTAAGCAATATCCGGTAAAATGAGCTTTTGTTGTTCTGACCTGGCCATAAGATTTGGGAATAGAAGACTGGGTGGAAATGAAGAGACAAACAATATTTTTAATGGCCAAAGAAATATAATGACTTTTTCAACTTTGATTATTTGTTTATGTTGATTAAATAAAACATATTGCTAGATTGTTTCCATTTTGTGATATACAACCTGTTTGTTTCCATGGATGCTTTCCTTGAACAATTTAGCATTAGGCCAGTCATTGTGAGATGACATTAGTCTTTTGAAGTGCAAAAGATTTGAATTTTGTTGAGGTCTAATTTAACCAATTTTTTTTAATGAACCATGTTTTTAGTGTCATATCTATAAGAAATTTTTGTCGTTTTCCTGTCAAGAAGGTGGTGTAGGCAGACATGGCTTGCCTCTTTACACAGCCACAACAAAATTACAACTAAAATATAGAACAACCATCACTCAGAACCAACAGAAATCAAGTGAAGGGAAGTCTGATGATTACAGAATTAAAGAAACCACATCCATCCCGACTGGTAGGAGGGGCACAGATGCAGAATGGGCTGGTCCATCACACACGTGTGTTGGATAAAAATTTGGGAGGGATCTCTCTGGAGCAATGAGTCCTACTCTTACACCAGGGCCCCCAGCCCAGGGTTCCAGTACCAGGAAGATAAATCCCCACAACTTCTGGCTACAAAAACAGTGGGGATTGAGTCCTTGGAAGAAACTTCTGGAGCTCCAAGCAGTTCCTCTTAAAGAACCCACACATGGACTCACCTACTCTGATTCATTCTCTCTGGGCTCCGGCCGGCGACAAGGTGGTGGCTCGTGGGGCACCAGTGGCGTGCAGGGGGAGGCTGAGGTGTCTAGCATCTAGGCTAGCAGAGGCCATTGTCCCTTTTCTGGGCCCTCCGCCCATAGAACCAGCAGACTGGTGCCATATCTGAGATTCCATCAAGCTGGCTACACTGTTTGACCTTGGAGATCCCTAGAGGCTCTGCCCCACCCAATTTTACTGGCCCACCCAAGCTGCTTTTCTAGAAGAATTGCTGGTCTTGGCTCATAAATCCTATCAAAGAAGCAACAGCTGGCTTCAGTGAGCCCTGGCGCAGCCAGATTAGATTCACAGCTTGGCTTCTTCACATGGAAATCTCCATGTCCAGCACAAGTAGCAGCCATTTCAGATTGCTTTACAGCCGAGGCAGGGTGGCCCCAGGCAAAACACAGGTGGAGGCTGATCTTTACACTACCCAGGAAACCCCAGGGGTCACTTCACCCAGTGGACAGCTACAGATCACATTGTCAAAGCAGCTCTAGCTAATACATAGAAACAAACACAGGGAGGCTGCCAAGAAAGAAGTAAACGAAGAAACATGGCCCAAATGAAAGAACAGACCAAAACTCCAGAAAAATAGCTAAACAGAATGGAGATAAGCAATCTATTAGATGTAGAGTTCAAAATGCTGGTTATAAGGATGCTCAAAGAACTTAGTGAGGACCTTAACAGCATAGAAAAGATCTAGTAAAAAAATGAAGGATACGCTAATTGAAATAAAGAAAAATTTACAGGGAACAACAGTAGAGCAGATGAAGCCAAGAATCAAATCAGTGATTTGGAACATAAGGAAGAAAAAAAAATAACCCAACCAGAACAACAAGAGAAGAGAATCCCCCCCAAAACACAAAAATACCAAGGATAGTGTAAGCAGCTTGTGGGACTTTAAGCAATATAACATTTGTTTCATAGGGGTACCAGAAGGAGAAGAGAAAGAGCAAGAAATTGGAAATCTATTTGAAAAAATAATGAAAGAAAACTTCCCTAATTTGGTGAAGGAAATAGACATACAAGTCCAGGAAGCACAGAGTCCCAAACAAGATGGATGCAAAGAGGCCCACCCCAAGATACATCATAATTAAAATGCCAAAGGTTAAAGGTAATGAGACGAGAGGGTGAGTGTGGGAGAATGGGTGAGAGATAAAGGGATTAAGAAGTACAAATAGTTCCAGAATAGCCCTGGGAATGTAAAGTACAATATAGGAAAGGGAGTAGCAAAAGAACTTAGAGGCATGACCCATGGACATGAACAAGGGTGAGGGATTGCCTGAGGGAATGGGGGGTACTGGGTGGAGGAGGACAAAGGGAAAAATCAGGACAACTTTAACAGCATAATCAATTAAAATGTAATTTTATAAAAAGATTCTATTTATTTATTTTTAGAGAGAAAGGAAGGGAGAGAGAAAGAGAGGGAGAGAAACATCAATGTGTGGTTGCCTCTCACATGCCCCTTACTGGGGACTCGGCCCACAGCCCAGGCATGTGCCCTGACTGGGAATCAAACCGGCAACCCCTTGGCTTGCAGGCCCGTGCTCAATCCACTGAGCTACACCAGCCAGGGCTCAGTAAAATATAATGTAAAAAAAAAACCTGAAATTTTTGCTAACCCAAGGTCTTGAAGATAATATTTGTGTTTCTTTTTTTTATTGTTATTCAATTATAGTTGTCCCACTTACCTGTGCTTCTTTTAAAAGTTTGTTTTATCTCTAACTTTTATGTCTGTGATTTATTTTGTGTTAACTTTGTGTATAGTTTGAGATAAAAGTCTCACTTTATTTTTTGGGCAGATGGATATCCAGTTTTCCTGGTAGCACTCATTAAAAAGTCTGTACTTTCCCTCAGTGAATTTTCTTTGCACACTTGTTGAAGATCAGTTGAACATAAATATGAAGATTTATTTCTGTATTATTAATTCTGTTCTAATGATCTATATGTCTATACTTCTGCCAGTACCACATTGTGTTGATAACTACTGACATACCTTTATATTAAGTTTTGAAATTGGGAAGTATAAGTTGTGTAGCTTTGGTTCTTTTTCAAAATTGTTTTGGCATTCTTTTGCAATTCTGTATAAATTTCAGGATGATCTTGTCAATTTCTGCCAAAAGGCTATGGAAATTCTCATAAGCATTCTATTGAATATGAGTCAATCTGGAAGAATTGCCATCTTAACAATACTGAACTTTCCACTTCATGAGCCTGGCATCTGACCTTTTGAAGGTAATCTTTTTCCGCCTAGTATCCCCCTCTTCCCTGATTGCTTTTGAGGTCTTTCTCCTTCCAATTGATTATAGACAGTTTCATGATCATGTGTTTAAGTGTAGATTTCCTTTTATTTATACTGCTTAGGAATTTTTTGTCGTCTTGAATATGTGAGTTGATATCTTTCATTAGTTCTGGAAATTTAGTTTATCTCTTCAAATACCATTTTTCACTGAATCTAAAATACCATCAATTGCACAATGCACCATTTATGTACAACTAAGAGAGAAAAAAAAATACACTCATGCCCTAATAATAGTATTATGTTATATATGAATTGGTCATACTGACCCTGGTTGCTTAGAAATTTGTCATTTTCCTAAAGCATTTGGTAAACATTTCCATAGTTACATTGCTTGACATATAATCTGTTTACATGCATTTCTGTAAGAAAGCATAGTGCAGTTTTACTTGTATCTTTCTTTCTTAGGTCTTGTAAGTAGTTATTGCTTTACTATAACAAAATACCACAAACTTGATAGCTTAAACAACAGATATTTTCTGAAGGCTAGGAAGTACAAGATCAAGGTGCCGGCAGATTTAGTGTCTGGTGAGGACCCTCTTCCTGGTTTGGAGATGGCCATTGTCTTGCTCACACAATAGAGAAAGAGATCATTTCTTTCATGTTTCTTTTTGTCTTTTTTTTAACATTTATTTATTTATTTCAGAGGGGGAAGGAAGGGAGAAAGAGAGGGAGAGAAACATCAATGTGTGGTTGCTTCTCACGCACCCCTTACTGGGGACCTGGCCCTCAACCCAGGCATGTGCCCTAGACTGGGAATTGATTGGGCAACCCTTTGATTCTCAGGCTGGCACTCAATCCATTGAGCCACACCAGCTAGGGCTCCTTCATGCCTCTTATAAGGGGCACTAATCCCATTCCTGAGGCCTCCACCACTGAGGCCTAATTATATCCCAAAGGCCCTATTTCTAAATACCATCAAACTTGAGATTTGCATTTCAACATAAGAACTTTTGGGAGACACAAATATTTAGCCTGTAGCTATGAATATAATGAGCATTGTGATCATTCTTTCAGTTATGAATATTTGCTTCACTAATGTCAGATGGTGTATACACAATAGCTTTTTAAAAACTTTTCTGAAGCACAGTGTACATTGCAATAACTTTTCTTTTTTGTTGTTGTTCAAGTACAATTGTCTCATTTTCCTGCTACCACATTCCCATGTTCCACCCATACCCACCTCCCATCCTCAATCATACCCCCCTTTGGCTTTGTAAATCATAATTTAAATTTTTTTATTTTTAAAAGATTTTTAAAATCTAAAAGTTAAATATATTTTATTGATTATGCTATTACAGTTGTCCCATTTTTTTCTCCCCTTTACTCCCCTCTGCCCTGCAACCCTTCTCCTACCAGCATTCCACCCCCCCAACCCTTAGTTCATGTCTATGGGTCATATATATATGTTATTTGGCTTCTCCATTTCTTGTACTATTCTTAACCTCCCCCTGTCTATTTTGTACCTACCATTTATGCTTCTTATTCCCTATATCTTTTCTCCCATTCTCCCTTCTCCCCCTCCCCACCGATAACCCTCCATATGATCTCCATTTCTGTGATTCTGTTCCTGTTCTAATTGTTTGCTTAGTTTGTTTTTGTTTTAGGTTCAGTTGTTGATAGTTATGAGTTTGTTGTCATTTTTCTCTTCATAGTTTTGATCTTTTTCTTAGATAAGTCCCTTTTGCATTTCATATAATAAGGGCTTGGTGATGATGAACTCCTTTAACTTGTCCTTATCTGGGAAGCACTGTATCTGCCCTTCCATTCTAAATGATGGCTTTGCTGGATAGAGTCATCTTGGATGTAGGTCCTTGATTTTTATGACTCTTAATACTTCTTTCCAGCCCCTTCTTGCCTGTAAGGTTTCTTTTGAGAAATCAGCTGATAGTCTCATGGGAACTCCTTTGTAGATAACTTGTCTTCTTTTCTCTTGCTGCTTTTAAGATTCTCTCCTTATCTTGCATCTTGGGTAATGTAATTATGATGTGCCTTGAAGGTGTGTGCTTCCTTGGGTCCAACTTCTGTGGGACTCAGCTTCCTAGAGTTCCTGGAAGTCTATTTCCTTTGCTAGTTGGGGAAGTTCTCCTTCAGTTTTTTTTCCAGATAAGTTTTCAACTTGTTCTTCTTCCTTTCCTTCTGGTACCCCAATGATTTGGATGTTGGAATGTTTAAAGTTTTCCAGAGGTTCCTAAGCCTCTCCTCATTTTTTTTAAGTTTTGTTTCTTCATTCTGTTCTAGTTGAATGTTTATTTCTTCCTTCTGGTTCAAACTGTTGATTTGAGTCCCCGTTTCCTTCCCTTCGCTGTTGGTTGCCTGTATATTTTTCTTTGTTTCTCTTTGCATAGCCTTCACTTTTGCCTCTATTTTGTGACCATACTCAACCAAATTGAGCATCTTGATTATCAGTGTTTTGAACTGCGCATCTGATAGGTTGGCCATCTCTTCATTGCTTAGTTGTATTTTTTCTAGAGCTTTGATGTGTTCTTTCATTTGAGCCATATTTCTTTGTCTTGGCATGCCTGTTACTATGTAAGGGGCAGAGCCTTAGGTATTCACTAGGGCGGGGCAACCCACATGTCTGTTTTGTGGCATTGTATGAGGGGGAGGGGTCCAAGAGGGAACAATGCTGCTTGCTCAGCTCTTGGCTGACTTTCAGTCACTTCCTCCACTACCCACAAGCAAATTGGGCCCTTCTGGTGCTGATTCCCGGGTGGGTGGGTTTATGGGAGTTCTAGGACCCTGTGGGTCTCTCCAACAAACTCTCCTGTGAGGCTGGGAGTTTCTCCCACCATCACAACCCCTACAGGTTTTTTCAGCCAGAGATTTTGAGGCTTTATTTCCCCCACACTGGAACCCTGGGTTGTGTGGTCTGTCTTGATCCCAGTTGTTTCTCCCAGTTTACTTGCATGCAAATGTGGGACTGTGTGTTCTGCCAGCCACCGCCTTGTTGCACGTCCTCTCTGCCCCGGCTGCATGTCTCTGCCCCTCCTACCAGTCTCGATGAATGTTTCTTCTTTAACTTCTTGGTTGTTGGACTTCCATACAGTTTGATTTTCTGGGAGTTCTGGTTATTTTTTGTTTTTAAATTTGTTTGCTGTCCTTCTTTTGGTTGTGCAAGGAGGTAAAGTGTATCTACCTATGCTTCCATCTTGGCTGGAAGTGCTACTTATTTATTTTTAGAGGAGAAGGGAAGGGAGAAAGAGGGGGAAAGAAACATCAATGTGTGCTTTCCTCTTATGCACCCCCCACTGGGGACTTAGCCTGTAACCCAGGCATGTGCCCTGACCAGGAATCAAACTAGCAACTCTTTGCTTTGCAGGCTGGCACTCAATCCACTGAACCACACCAGCCATGGTGGTAAATCATAATTTTAAAAATTTACTTTTTAAAGATATACAATATGATGATTTAATATACATGCACATTATGAAATGATTACCACAATCAAGTTAATTAATGTATCCATCACCTCACATAGTTACCATTTTTTGTGGTGCTATCACTTAAGATCTACTCTCTTAATAAATTTCCAGTATACAACATTAACTATAATACTCTACATTAGGCCCCTAGAATTTATTAATCTTATAACTAAAAGTTTGTACCTATGACCAGTGTCTCCCCATTTTCTGCCCCCCTCATCCCTAGCAACCACTGTACTACCCTTTGGTTCTATGAATTTGATTTTTTTAGATTCCACATATAAGTGAGATCATACAGTATTTCTTTCTTTGTCTGAATTATTTCACTCAGCACAATTTCCTCAAGTTTCACCCATAATGTTGTAAATGATAAGATTCTCTTTTTTAAAAAAATGATTTTATTAATTTATTTTTAGAGACAGGGGAAGAGGGGGAGAAAGAGAGAGAAAGAAACACCAATGTGTGGTCACTTCTCAACTCCCCAAATGGGGACCTGGCCTGTAACCCAGTCATGTGCCCTGACTGGGAATCAAACTGGTGACCCTTTGGTTCACAGGATGATACTCAATCCACTGAGACACACCAGCAGGGCAGAGTCTCTTCCTTTTTTATGTTTGAATAATATTCCATTGTATTTATAGACCACATTTCCTTTATCCATTTTATCTACTGATGGACAGTTAGGTTGTTTCCACATCTTGGCTATTGTGAATAATACTGCAATGAGTATGAGAGGCAGATATCTCTCTGAAATAATGATTTTTTGGATTGCATATGTCCAAAAAATCATTAAGTATGATTATTGGAAGTATGATTATTAGATCATATGATAATTCTATTTTTAATTTCTTGAGGAAACTCCATACTTTTCTTCATAATAGGTGCATCAATTTATCTTTCAACCAACAGTATACAGGGGTCTCACCACCCTCACCAACACTTGTTATTTCATGTCTCTTTGATAATAATCATCCTAACAGGTGTAACATGATACCTCATTAGGTTTTGATTTGCTTTTCTTGATAATTAGTGATTTGGGGTACCTTTTCATATACATGTTGGCTATTTATATGTCTTCTTTGGAAAAAAGTCTTTTCAGATCCTTTGCCTATTTTTTAATCAGTTGTTTTTTTGCTATTGAGTTGTATTAGTAATTTATATATTTTGGCTATTACCCTTTATTAGATATATGATTTGCATATGTTATTTAAAATTTAAGTCATAGTTTTATTTCTAGAGATTTCATTTGATTGTTTTTCAAATTTGCCTTTTTACTTTTGTAGTTTTCTATACCTGCAGATATTTTTAAGCATGGCATTTATTTTTATTAAATGCAGTAAGTGTGGTTTTATAATTTGTATTTGATAATTCTAATATTTAAAGTCTTTTTTAAAAATATTTTATTTATTTATTTTAGAGAGAGGGGGAAGGAAGGGAGAAAGAGGGGGAAAAAAACATCAATGTGTGGTTTCCTCTTGTGTGCCCCCAACTGGGTACCTGGTTCACAACCCAGGCATGTGCCCTGACCAGGAATTGAACCACCGACGCTTTGGTTCACAGGCCGGCCCTCAGTCCACTGAGCCACACCAGCCAGGGCTAAAGTCTTTTCTACTGAATTTATTGGGGTGACATTGGTTAATAAACTACATAGGTTTCAGGTATACAATTCTATAATACATCATCTGTATATTGTATTGTGTGTTTACCACTCCAAGTCAAGTCTCCTTTCATCACCATTTATCCCTCCTTTACCTAATATTTGAAGTCTTTTTTTTAAATCCTCACCTAAGAACATGCTTATTGATTTTAGAGAGAGGGGAAGGGAGACAAAGAGGGAGAGAAACATTGATATGGAAGAGTGACATTGATTGGTTGCTTCTTGTACATGTCCTGACTGGGGACTTTTTGTAGTACCCGGACCTGGGACCAAACCTGCAACCCAGACATGTGCTCAGACTAGGACTTGAGCCTGTGACCTTTTGGTTTTTGGATGACATTCCAACTAAGTGAGCCACACCGGCCAGGGCTAATATTTGGGGTCTTAATGAATCTTTCTCAGTTGTCTTTTATTTATGGAACCTTTTGCCCAGGGTGCTTTGTTTCCATACATGCTTGGTTATCTTTCTTATTGCTGTTGCAAAATTATTTAGGAAGTCCTGGAGGCTTAGAATAAGTTACCTTCTTATAGGGATTCTTATTTGCATTCACTTTTGCCAACTAAAGTAATAAGAAAACCTGGTCAGCAAATTCCCATAAGGGCCAGCCTTGGCCAAAGATCTTTGGTAGTGGAAGACTGGGAGTTTTTTGGTTTTAGGTCTTATATTTAAGTTTTTAATGCATTTTGAGTTACTTTTTTGTGAGTGGGATAAGATAGGCATCCAATACCATTATTTTACATTTGATAATAGAGGTCCCTCCCCGCTTTTCCTTTCCTTTTTTCCCTCTACTCCTCTTAGTGCCAAAGCAATCATCACTGAAGTCCTAGGGGTGAGGTTGGGAAGGGGGAGGATAGGTTTCATTCTAGGTGTTGCCCTTGAAGTCCAACTTAATATGGAGAGGCTTGTTTATTTAGACAACCCTCTGTTTAGATGGGTCTCTTTGCCTTCCATGGTTCTGAACTGAAGCTTATATTTGCTAAGTAACAAATGTCCTCAAGTCAAATTTGGCTTAGACATTTGATGTTCTGCCTACTAGAGAGATAGCACTGGGTTTGATATTTCATTCAGAATTTGACCTGCTAGTTCCCCATTATGTCAACTCAGTGCTTTAGGGTGATTGTATTTTTATACAAATTCTGCATTTTTAGTTTTCAGCAGGAGAGATGGTCTCAGCTAGTGGTTCTCAGGTAGGGGTGATTTTGTTTTCAAGAGACATTTGGCAATGCCTGGAGACATTTTTGGTTTTTACAGTTGGGGTTGGGGGAGCTAATGGTATCTAGCTGGCAGAGACCAGCAATCCCTCTAATCATTCTACAATGCATAGGACAGACTTCCACAATAAAGAATTCTTCATCCTCAATTGCTAATAATGCCAAGGTCTAAATAACTTAGCCTTCCATTGCTGAAAATAGAAGATCAAGAAGTTAGTTTATAAGTTTAAAATTTGGAAGTTTGGTATGTGAAATAGAATTTATGAGAATTTCTATGTTTCTAGGGCATGAACCTGTGGCAGTATTACAAACTGTAAAAATGCTTGTAATAATGCATAAAGGAAAGAAATATAATAGAGGTTGTCTCAAATCAGACAGTACTTCTAAAC
>VMDR010037298.1:0-10267 GCA_007922815.1 Macrotus californicus | reverse complement strand
GACAATACAGTGTAACAACTATTCACAGAGCATTTACGTTCTATTAGGTATTATAAGTAACTTAGAGATAATCTAAAGCACACGGGAGGATGTGCTTAGCTTGTATGCAACCACTACACCATTTTACATAAGGGACTTGAGCATCCACAAATTCTGGTATCCACAGCGGGCCCTGCAACTGATCCCCTGGGAAGACCATCCGTACTGCAGGATCACCACACATCAGCGTCCAAAACAGCTCTTGGCCTGAAGGAGTTAACATCCCCGAAGAGTCAACCCTGGATTCACACCGAATAATCCAGAAGCAAGTGCCACAGAAACAGAACCAGCACCATCAGCCATCCAATTGTAATCTTTCTGAGGGAACTATTACCTTGCTTTTAACTCTCCTATCACACTTTCAAGCAACAAATCAAGTTCTAACCAAAATCTGAAGCATGAATTCCAGGGTACTATTGGAAAGCAGCTGACTAGGGTGAAACAGTTCCTTTGATTGTGCTGTTTTGTCCAGAGCCCTTCATCCAGCTGCCATTAGAAAGTAACCAAAAGAGGGGAGTGGAAGTATACAGTTAGCCTTGGGCAAAACCTTCTTGCCTCTATGTATAATTTAAGAGAAATGAACTACTCTCTACAAAAAAGGAAAACCTAATTTGCCCTACTCTCCTCACAATATATAGATATCTCAGCAGATCTATATTCGTTGACACATTATTAGAGGTTTTAGGGTCTGGGGAATATAAACATTCAAAGAAATCTCCCCAGCCTTACTTGAAGGTCAAGCCCCATCGGGTCGTCATCTGGGAGTTTGTAGGGAGGCCTAGCCTGCAGCAGGAGTCACTGCATGCCATCTGCCTGCCCTTGAGGAAGCTCATGCAAAGGCTCCCGTTCCTTAATCTGTGCCTTCTCCCACTCTGCTCAGAACACCAACACCATAAGCTGTTGGGATATCTTTTTCTCCATTTAAAGGCACTGACCTCCTGAAAATGTCCAAATATTAGACAGAAGATCCTCTCCTGAGTGTTTTATTCACGGCCCTCCAGTCCATCCAGTCTCCAAATAATCCTCAAGCACTCTGTCTTTCTGCCACTGCAAGACCATCCCCCAATTCCCAAACAGCCCTCAGCATTTTCACTGGAGAGTCTACCAGCCCTGTTCTAACTAGGGCAGTCACATATTCTTGAGCACTCCGTGTCTTGCTCAAGGGCACCTGGCCAGGGGGACAAGGGCAGAATGGGAGCTGAAATTCAGCCTCCTCTCTGTCTGTCAAACCATGTGCTCTGACATGAGGCTGCCTGGAGGAAGGGGCAACCTTCTCTAATTTGTTCAAGGGTGCCATGTGGGCTAACAGAGCTCTGGCCCTAACATCTCTTGAGTACTTGACTGGTCTCCCCTTGTATAAGGGCAGTTGGTATAGAATAAAGAAGACAAGAAACCAAAACCCCCAAGGAGATGGGTGCCTGCTTGCCCAGCCATCACAGACCTAACTATATCGTCAATGGATCTCCAGGGGATTTTTATTCCTATATGCGTAATGTAAATCTATGGTAACTTTACGATAAACATGGACCGGAATCTTCCACCCACAGTGAGTTCTGTGAAATTCTTTAAGCAGAAAGGCAAGAACTCTGACAGACTGCTAGAACTACATCCACAAATTCTCCTTCATCACACCATCTGCCCCCAGAGCCTTCTAGGTCAATAGAGGCTTACCAAAAGAAACACCAGAACTCCTGCTACAAATTAGTTTTCATCTAGTGTGATCTCTTATAAATGCAAATTACTGTCATGTTTTGCAAATGCAAGCCACCAACACAAGAGTACTCAAATCCCAATGTACCATTTTCAGGTTTAAAATTCTTTAAAACAAAATCAGAAAGCATGGCACACAAGTTTAACACGTGGCCCCTGCCTAACTCCCAAGCCCACTTGTCTACTCTCTAGCATTAACTGTCGCCTCTACTCCTGTCATACTAACTTATCTGCAGTACATCCTAAGCCCCATATGCTCTCTCTCTTCACAAGTATCCGGAGACAGTCACAGAACAAGTAAGATCTGGCCCCAACCTATATTTTGTACCACAAAGGCATCATACCACTCATGCCCCATCCAGTGTCCGTCCATTCCCTATTCCCAAACTCATCGAATTCTTGTCAGAATGTGTCTTCTCCCCCGCTCTTTACTTAGCTAACTCCAAATCACCCTTCCTCAAAGAAGCTCTCCCAGATGATGCATTCTCAAATTCTAAACTCTTCTGTCATAACATAAGTAAAATTACTTGTGTATTTATTTCCCCTACTAGAATGTTAACGCTTCATGAGGGATTGGTTTACTCCTTTCCTGCATCTCCAGCACAGTGTCTCCTGCAAAGTGCCTCCCAGTAAAGATTCACTAATGATGATGAACCCACTCATGTGAATTCCTAAACCTGTACTGTCCATTACAGTAGCCACAATCGACATATGGCTGTTGAGCCCTAGAAATATACTAGAACAAATTGAGATGTGTTCCAAGTGTAAAATATACACAAGATTTCAAAGACAGTAAAGACTTAAGTAAAAAATTAAGTAAATATCTCATTATTTCTTACATTCATTAAATGCTGAAATGTTTTGGATTTATCCAATTGAATAAAATGCATTAAAAGTAAATTTTTAATATAGCAATTAGACAACTTAAAATAGCAATACAGCTCGCATTTGTTGCTGACATCGCGCAGCTACTGGACGGTGTCGGTCCAGAGTGCCCTTTGTCCAACTTGCTACTCCTCTTCATCTGGGAACTCTCTGAGATGTACACTATTGCTCCTGAGAAGCCTTACCTAGCATCCGCCACAACTGAGTTCTTCACGGCGCCCTCCACTCTGTTCAAGGTGCAATGTGCTAATTTATTTAACTTATTTCTATGTGAGCCCGCGTTACAACCTTCTAAAGGAATAATGAATAATAACAGCAATCATTCCTCATTTTTCAATCAAAAGCCAAATGTTGTAGGTTCTTAAGAGCTAAGCCTTACTTAGAACTTTCTTAAAATGGAGAAAAATTCTCCAAAATTCTCAGGAGTGAAGGAAGAAGAAGAAAGAAGGAAGAAGGGAGAAGGAGGAGGAAGAGGAAGAAGAGGAGGAAGAGGAGGAAGGAGGAGGAAGAGGAGGAAGAAGGAGGAGGAGGAAGAAGAGGAGGAAGAGGGGGGAGACAACCTTCCTTGGTGCACAGAACAAGGAATTCTACCAAGGAGACCCTGTCTAAACTAGGGCATAAAGTCCAACTTCTCATCGCCCACTAGGTCAGGGAAAACCCATCCGTTTTCCAAAGGTGTTCCAAAGGACCCTAAAACACTAAGAATCCTCAGGAATAGTTTAGTTCTTACTCCAGAAAACCTGTTATCATTCTACCTAAGCTATAACACTCCCAGCCCCTACCAAAAACCGCTTAAAATTCAGCTACATAGTCTACATTAACATAATGCCTTTGGCTGATGATGCAGGCACAAAAATTAACGTTTAAGAATTTCAAAGTTGTGGTTGCTGTGGGAACCTTAATTCCAACTGTATGGCACAGATGCAGAATTGTGGACTACTCCCAATACTGATAAAACCGGAGATGTATATTTACTCTGTGCAATGAGGCAGAGCTACAGTTACTGAGAGAAACTTACTTTGGCATTCCTAGGCTTTCATGCATTTAAATTCTCAACCTTACCACAGTACTGTTTGCTGCATTAAATTGCCTCCCCCATAGGGGAAAAAAGTGGAGAGAATGAACTGATTGGCCAGACATTCAAGGAACCCATTCTGTATGTGTTTCTTACGCATAATATGATTCAAAAGACAATCATGATATTTTCATTTTACTCTTATGAGCTGTCTGTAAACTCTCATGCAAATGAAAACAGGGCATAAATTTCAACTAGTGAATGTACCAAGTTATGTGGACCTGCAAAACATCAGAAAAGTAAACTTCATGTCTTTAGAACTACGAAGTAGATAAATTTTAAAAGTAGATAGCACTAACTTCAATCATGCTTTTTAATTTATGAAAACTACAAACATTTGCCCGTGTCACTGGCTTTCACTGAAAATTCAGTTCTGTGACCAGTCAACACAGCTACATGCTTTGGTCATCAGAGAGCAAAAACAGGAGTTGCAAAGGTGTCTGTAACAACAAGCATAAGCAAAAAAAAAATCAACCTCAATCCATATTTCCAACCTCTACTAACTCATTAACGATGGAAAGAAAATGACCTCAAAATTTAAAACAAAACTGTCTGCAGACTACCAATTCTTATACTTTTCAGCCTACACATGATTTCTCAAAATTGATAAACCCGAATCATACACACTGGTTAGGCAGGCACCTATGCTGCCAGAAGATCCAACAAATAGAACAAAACGGTACAACTAATAATTATAGTTACCACTTGGATATGATGACTGGGTGACCCCAGAAAATATATATGGGAATATTCATTTCTTCCTATAGCAAAAACTTATGGAACTATCAAATCAAAATGACCAGTGGAAATAGGCCTTATTACCATGCATGTGAGATATAGGCCCTCTCCTCTCCTTGTTCTCAGAAAAACAAGAGCTCCCTAATAAATAAAACTCGTCCACTACCTCACACATCCCAACCTTAACTCCTCTCAAGCCCCCCAAGGGAGGAACACCAGCAGTGCCCATCCACAATGAAGAAGGGCAGCAAGTGTGGTTTAGGAGAAATCGAGGCCTACCCAGTAACAGCTGGGCTTCAAATACTAGGAAATTTCTGGAGATTTAAAATACTTGTCTTTTAGCATTCTCAGACACATGTACCATATTTAATGAATTCTCCAGCCCCTTCCACTGGGTTTTTTAAGGGAAGCTGCACTGCTTCCCTATTCTTACCTGTGTGTTCTCCCCCTCCAGTCTCGGGGGTCGGATGCTGGACAGGTGGATGGTCTTGTAGTCACCGGAGTTGAGTTTCACAACAATGGCATCAGCATTCAGCACCTGCATCACCTGTGAGCAGGAAGGCAAAAATGCTTAAACCTGCTTCAGTGGCCCAGACACCACAGCACACATGCTAGGGAACAAGGCCCTCCACATTCAGGGGGAGAACAGTGAGACCAACAGCCACTGAGGTAGATCTAATATCCTTCAGGAGGCAACAATCTTGGAAAAAAACTATGTTACAACTACCAGTCCCCAAAGACCTGATTATGATTTCTCTCAGTCTGTATCATTCATAAAGATGGTCAATCTTTTTTTTATCTTTTGCCCTGACCAAGGCATGTGGTTAACTACAAAGCTTGCAAACTAGAAATCCAGTCTCTACTTGTTATTGAAGATTTTCCTGGAAGCAGGCTCTAAACTAAAATCGATCTCTATCTCAACAGGAATCTAGGGAAAGAGGCAAGAGCTGGATTAGAGGAAGGTACCAGCACTAGATGAGAAAGAAGTAAAGTAGGATGCCCAAAAGAGAAGAGGAAAATCAAAAGCAACGAAGGGCAAAAAGGACTGTCATCTCAGCATGAAAAAGTTGTCAGTCTCACAGGCAGAATCATTAAGTTGTTAAGACATTAATTACTTCAGCTACTTTGAAAGCCACATTTTCAGAGCACTACTACGGGAACTTTGTTTTGGAATCCCCAATCAGTGACACTGGACGCCACTCTCAGCTGAAAGATTAACTTTCAGCTGAGACAACTATTCAAAAGACAAAAGCACAGATATTCCTCTGTGGAGGTTATCAGGCCACTCCACTAACGTACACAGAATAAAATTCCGCTAAAACCAGGGTAGCACCACATCAGGGTTACAACTAAAACTATAATTCAGCCAACAGTCTGTAATTCTAATTATACTCAGAGCCTGTTGTTATATGGCTGTTCCATTTTTTTTTTGTTGTTTGCAAGCAACACTTTGCTACAAGGTAGCTATTGATTACAAAACAGTGTCACCATCTACTTCATCTGCAGGAGCAAAAACACTTCTTCTAGGCTTCAATCAGGATCCAACAGGCAGACCCAAACTGTAGGGTCAGCGGCCATGGTGAGCATGGACTCCCCAAATGAAACAAAAGGAGCTAACTCTTCTTTGCTGTGGATAAAAGAGCCCTCACTAAGTATTCCCTGGAAGGATTCAGATCTTCGATAACAAATACACCCATTTATACTTGCAGACTCTTCCAAAATGGCTATCCTCTACCTTTTTGCAAAGAACCAGCCAACCACACACCAAAAAGAGTGATTTAAAAGACAATCTGAAGAAAGAGCAAAAAAGCAAAAACAAGAGAAAAATTATACATAACAGGAAACAGCAGGAGGAAAGTGCCATCAAACGGAACGGATGAAATAAGAAAGATGATAACTGGAATCGAGCTGTAAATCCATGGAAGGCCGACTGAGGCTGGTGGATGAAAGATGTCCCTGGGTTTTCTCACCATAAGTAATGGAAGCCATGTACAGAAAACCATGTCATTAACTGGAAAAGTAATGAAAGTCTGAGAAATAGCTGAGTAGATTGGGCAAGAAGGGGAGAAATATGCATTTTTTAAAAATTATATTCATTGGGGCAACACTGGTTAATACCATTATATACATTTCAGGTGTACGTTATAGTACAACATATATGCAATGTGTGTTCACCATGCGAGGTCTAGTTTCCTTCCCTGACCAAACATTTGCCCCTTTCACCCTCCCCCAGCCCCTTTTCTAATTTCCCACTACACATAAGGTTGACTCGCACCTCTGAAAGCAGCAAAAAGCCGGTCTCCAATAACCACAGCCATTCTGCTACAACCTTTATGACAGACCTGATTATCACAAAGGTTAACCACTAAAAACCAAATAGCCAGAACCTAAAACTCACCCGGCCAGAAAAACTTGGTGAAGTCCGAAAGTCATCAAAAGCATGGTCGCTGGTCACACCAAGACCAAGTCTAGGTCAGGGCTGATTAGCCAAGTATGGGTAATAACAAAGGGCACAGGACCCTCCAAATTAAAGAACCCTTTAGGCCAGCCCAATCACAAAACATGCCCATGAGTACAGAACTTAAAAACAGTCCACAAGACATAACCAAAAATACACATTCAGTAACTGAATGACAAAGAGTGTTATCTTATTCCCACTGCCATCTAGACATTAATGCCAAGTAAAAATGTTCATCATAATGGAAACTTCCTCTCATTCCCTAAAGATATCATCAGTAGCTTGGAGATAAAACAAGATAAAACAGATAAAAAGATAACAGATAGAAGATGATAAAAACAGATAGAAAACAGATAAAAGATGATTTCCCTATCCTTTAAAATGCATCACTTGGGTGAAAGGAAACAAATCATAAAATGGATGACAGAGCACTCCAAGGATGAGGTACCCATGATCCATGCTAGTCTGCTAACCCACCTTCAAACCACAGAGAAGGAAAGCTCCACAAAGCCATGCCAAGCAAAACAGCTCAGTAAAGCAAACCACTACCGCTCCTCTCTCAAAGGTACAGGACCACTGCGCAAAGTAAAGGAGGGTAACTGTCAGGCATCTCAGATGAACACACATCATTTCCTAAATCTCAATAGTGAACAGAGCTACGTATTCCTCTCACACCAAAACTCTTCCCATCAATTGCCAAAAACACTGAGAAATCAAGACACAAAAAATACTAAACATTCTCCACTCCTTTGTCATGCTAAGAGAGGAATAAAACCAGGGAAAGCACCATAGTGCTCACACCTTCACCCCTGGATTACAGAATGTGAGGATCTAAGCACAACCGTGTGACAAGTTACTGGTGTTCATCACCCCCCGTAATGTGTTAGCAGCAGGAGCAGCAAAAGGATTCTCGAAGCTGTAAATTTCAGGCCACAGCAGCAGACTTTCTCTGCTTGGCATCTCCCTGATTAGAAACCTCCTCTGCAAGACCTGTACACTCAGACGCTGCCAGCTAAAAGAGGTCTGGCTTTCTGGTGGAGGGGTGTATGGTGAGTGTATGTCTGTATGTCTGTATGTGTATTTAAGGGGGATTTATCAGTTACTATTCCTCTGTAAATTGTGTCATTACTGTCCGGAGAACAAGCAGCTCCGGAGCTGAGGCATGGAAGAGGCAATAAAATAGTGGTCCTAGTCACGTACTGTGCAATAAGTAAAATGCAGAGTGGATTACTACCCAAAGCCTGCTCATCAGCCCCGTTACAGACCACATTTATAACAGGGATGTTTCTTATGGTGCTTTTCATCAGGATAATTCCAAGTATGCCCACATCACTCACTCTCTCCACAAGCTGCAGATTCCTGTTCCATCTACCCACACACACACCCACCACACCACACGCTCTAGGAGACAACCTAAGGCACAGCAGAAATCTACACTAAAAAAAGTCACTAGGTGGACTCGAAATACATGCCCTCAATCCAAATCCCTCTCCCTTTCTCGAAGCCCAAACATATAAGAAAAAATGAGTGGTTTATTAATGACGGGTGTAGGCTAAGGGCTGCCACAAGTTAAGAGAAGTGCAGAATGCTATCAGGGGCAGGGGACATCCATTCCGGTCTCTGGCATCCTGCCACACTCCCCATCTGCAAAGCCCATCCACAGTGATCACTGGGTGGTGAAGGGCTGCTGCTGCTCAGCTTCTTAAAATCCTGCAGTGCATATAAAATGAGCAAAAGGAGCCTACAACAGCCTCCTGAGCTACAGAGACACTCAGAAGAGCTCCCGAGACACAGCTACCAATATTGCCAAAGCTAACTAAATTATCAGTACCAGATAGGAATAAAAGGACCAGCAGCCCAAAAGGGGCTTTCTATAGGCACCAGCGGGGTGTGCCCTTGATGGGGTCACTGGGAATGGGATACCAAACACCCTTCCTACTCTCTGAAATCATTACATCTAGCTGCTTCTCCTGCTCCCTACAGCTATAATGCTGTGTCTGTTCTCCCCAAAACTAATCCTGTAAGTGCTCCTGACGCAACACCAAAAGTAGGTGAAATAAGGAATATTCCACAACTATTATAGCAATGGCCTGGAGTCACTACATGGTCCCTTCCCTGTCACCACAAAGAGTACAGGTGCTACCCTGTAAACTCGACAAAATACTAAGCACATTTCCTGATGCAAACACCTCTAGGCACCTAAGCATGATCAAACAGACTGGATACCATAACAGGTACTTCAAAGGAAACCAGACATCAGACAAATTCCCACAGATGGGCATCCTACAAAATACCAAACCAGAACTCCTCCAAATTGTCAAGGTCATCAAAAGCAAAGAAAATCTAAGAAACTGCCAAATCCAAGAGGAGCCAGATGAGACTTGACAATGAAACTTGGTGTGTTATCACAGATGAGATTCTGGAACACAAAGCAGACATTAAAAAAAAACTAAGGAAATCTGACTAAAGCATGGACTTGAGTTAATAATAACATATCAATATTGGTATACTACTTGTCATCATTTTGCCAAACTCATGTCAGAGAATAGTAGGAGAAATGGGGGGAGGGGACAGGGAGGAGCAGAAAACTATAGTATCTGCCCATTTTTTCTGTAAATTTAAAACTGTTCTAAAAAAACAAAGTCTCTATTTAAAAAGCCAGGTAAATATTTTTTACAACTCTTTTCTATTCAATCATTTTCTTTTATCAGCTATCAATTTGCTAACTTAAGCTATAAACTAAGTCTTGATATGTTTTTCCTTTTTTTAAAAGACTTTATTTTTAGAGATGGGGGAAGGGAGGGAGAAAGAGAGGGAGAAAAACATGGATGTGCAAGAGAAACATCGATCAGTTGCCTCTCGCACACCCCCAACTGAGGACCTGGCCTGCAACCCAGGCATGTGCCCTGACGTGTGCAACCTTTTGGTTCGCAGGCCAGCGCTCAATCCACAGCCACACCAGCCAGGGCTTGATATCTTCTTGGTATAACAGAGGCCACCTCTGCAACCAGATCATCCACAAAACTTCAGCTAAAAGCCCTATGACCAAAAAGTCAAGGAACAGCTAGTACTTTTTTTGTTCTCTCCATATTACCAAAGGAGAATACAACGGAAAAGTCTACAGAATGCCAAAAATATTAAGAAGTATCCTTGCAATTTCGTGGACTTCCGGCCAAGATGGAGGCGTAGGTAGACACACTGTGCCTCCTCGCACAACCAAAAGAAGGACAACAACAAATTTTAAAACAAAAAACAACCAGAACTGACAGAAAATCGAACCATACGGAAGTCCGACAACCAAGAAACTAAGAAACATACATCCAGACCGGTAGGAGGGGCGGAGAGGACTCGCGTGGCGGGGC
>VMDR010037297.1:0-10266 GCA_007922815.1 Macrotus californicus | reverse complement strand
TTTCTTCATTTCCCTTATTGTATCCTTCATTTGTTCGTCTAATTTGCGACCAAATTCCACCAAGTCTGTGAGCATCCTGATTACCAGTGTTTTGAACTGTGCATCTGATAGGTTGGCTATCTCTTCGTCGCTTAGTTGTATTTTTTCTGGAGCTTTGATCTGTTCTCTCATTTGGGCCATTTTTGTTGTCTTGGCGTGCTTGTTACGTAGTAAGGGGTGGAGCCTTAGGTGTTCACCAGGGCGGGGCGGTCACGTCGCTGCGTTGTGACGATGTTTGTGGGGGAGGGGTCCGAGAGGGAACAATGGCGGCCGCTCCGCTCCCTGCCGGTCACCAGTCACTTTCCACACTACTCACAGTCCAACGGGGCCCCTCTGGTGCAGGCTCCGGTGCTGATCCCCGGTGGGAGGGCTGTGCACGCTCCAGGACCCTGTGGGTCTCTCCAACGAGCTCTCCCGTGAGGCCGGGAGTTTCTCCCGTTGCCGCTGCCTCAACCCCCACAGGAGTTCTCAATCAGAGGCTTTGAGGCTTCACCTCCCGGCGCCGGAACTCTGGGCCGCGGGGTCCGTCCCGCTCCCGAGCCGTTCCTCCCCGTTTATCCTCACGAGGGAGTGGGACGCCCGGGCCGCAGCCGCTACCTCTCCCGGCCAGCCGCGCCTTTCCCGGATCCGCCAGCCGCCGCCCCGCCACGCGAGTCCTCTTCGCCCCTCCTACCGGTCTGGATGTATGTTTCTTAGTTTCTTGGTTGTCGGACTTCCATACGGCTCGATTTTCTGTCAGTTCTGGTTGTTTTTTCTTTTAAAATTTGTTGTCCGTCTTTTGGTTGTGCGAGGAGGCACAGGGTGTCTACCTACGCCTCCATCTTGGCCGGAAGTCCTGTGCTTTTTATCTTATTCAGTCCAAGCAAAACCCCTAGAGGAAGGCAGTGCAGCAATTATTACCAACAGAGAAGTGAAGCAAGTACCCCAGATCACACAGCCAGGGAGTAGTGATGCCCCACCCCTGTCGGCTCCCTGCCTGGTGCTCTTTTGCAGGGGAAGGGTGAGTCATGGAAGCTGCAGTGGTTGGAGATGCAGCTCCCTGGAAGGCCAGTATGGCTGATAGAACTGTGTTTGGAGGTCAGGGTGGGTGAGAAGCTGACAAGGCTGTGGGAGGTGAGCATGTCAATATTATTGAGAATAATAACCCAACATACTTGTTTAGGGCAGTTACTGTTGTGTTTTTTAAATGTGTCTTATGCACATGATCTTCTCTGATATTCACAGAGGTAGACAGAGGGCCTGGACTGAGTAGTGTCAAGGGAGGAGGGGGTTACAAGCCTCCTCCCCCACTTCACCCCCAGGTTGTAAGCGGCTCCTACCTAGTGCAGGTAGAAGATCTGAATCACATCCCTCACCCTAATCACTCTCCCCAGGAAGGGCAAGTGGGCCACTCTGTCCCACCATTTCTTCCCTACTTCCCACCCACAGAGTATCAAGAATGTTGGGGCCTGACCTGACCCAATCTGCCACCCAGGCAGAGAAGTATCTAGGACTAGTAAAGAGACCAGGAACTTTGGCTTATGGGAACTAAGGATATGCCCACACACTTACTGTCAGGTGGCTCTTCTGGGGCAGAAAGTACAGCCATGTTGTGTGGCCTCAGAAGATAACACCTAGAAAAAGTCCATTGGTTTGGTAAATGTTACTGAATTCCTGTTATGTGCCAGACCTTGTGCTGGGGAGCAAGGATATAGCAGTGGA
Source organism: Macrotus californicus (assembly GCA_007922815.1). Taxonomy (NCBI): domain Eukaryota; kingdom Metazoa; phylum Chordata; class Mammalia; order Chiroptera; family Phyllostomidae; genus Macrotus; species Macrotus californicus. The sequence continues at coordinate 8,526 of VMDR010037297.1, read as the reverse complement.
TCAGGCATGGTCCCCAGCTTCTAAGAACTCTTAAGTCTTGTTGGAGACACTGTTTTAATGCGGTGTGATTAGTGCAGTAAGATAGAAGCTGAAGGGCCATGAGAGAACAAGGGATGGTACCAAACCTGGGGTGGGAGGAAAACAGGAAGCTTTCCTGGAGGAGAAGCCTGAACTGGGTCTTAAAAGATGAACAGGTATTTGCAGGAAGACTAACGTGGGAGTGGGGTTGGAGAGAGAGGCTGGGGCTCCAATGAAAAGGATCTCCCCTTAGTTTAGTGGGGGAAACCCCTTGAAGGGCCATGAGCTTGGGACTAGGTTCTGGGCACGTTCAGGGAAGCCAGGTTGACCACCTGTTTTGGATGGAGTAGAGGGTAGTCACTTCTTAGGGAGCTGGGAGAGCTCACTATTAAGGTCTTTTCCTCTCAGAAAGTCTATATTTGTGTCAAATCAAAGTCAGGTGCTATGCCAAAGAAGAGCAGTGGGCTTCCCTCTCACCAGCACCATTTCCACTGTCTCACCCTGCCCTGGGTGATGAGACCCAAGCCAGCCACCCTACCAGTTAGGACCAGCCTGTGACCACCCACCCCCAACCCTACCTTCCTGACCCAAGCCCTATTGACAGATCCCCCAGAATCTGAAGGAATTCAAGACAAATGGTTAAGAGGATGGAGTTAATAAAATTTGAAAAATTGAGGCCTGTCACTCCACTAAACTTTTTTCAATACCACTGACAGAAACATATTTCCCCAATGAGTGACCTTCCACAGCTGTAGCGGGCAGGCGCAGCCGCAGCAGTGCTGCCAGGAAGCCAGTCTGCTATTTATCAAATATTATAAGCTGGGACACAGTAATCTGGAGCAGGCAGAGGAGGGGAGGGGTCCTGCACTATACTGCCTGCGGTGCTCCAGGTGTTGGCCCCAGCCCCAGACAGCCAGTGGGAGGTGACGGATGGCCTGCGATTAGCACTCCCCACCTCCATCCAGCCCTCTCACTTGCTCCCAGAGGTCTGACCCTCTAGACCAGCTGCTTGGCCTGGAGGGGCCCTGGGTGGGAGGCAAGGGAAGGTCAGGCCGGGGCACGGGCCATCCTGATGCCCCCTGAGAGGGCAGGCGGGTGAGGCCCAACGTGGTTATTTATTGGAGCGTAATGGTTTGTGGCCGTTGGTCGTGAAGGTGAAATCGATCAGTTGTAGAAGTCAGGTTCTATCAATTATTACAGCAATTAGTCAAGTCAGAGCGTCAGAGCAAGGGTGTGGGGGCTGGGGGCTCATATCAGATGGACATTATTCATGGTATCCCTGTCTCAGCCTTCCTAAAGTGGGAGCAGACGTGCCACCCTGAGGCTCCAGAACCTTGGGGGTCTCTACTGGCTTCCTCCCTCAGAAGTGGCTGGGGTGAGGCCTAAGAGCCTCCTGAGCTGGCAACAGGCCCAGCACTGCTTTAAAAGGCAACCCTGTGCTGGCTGGCCCAGGTGCAGGGATGTCCTACCTGTCCCTATCCCATTCTTTATGAGAAGTGACACGACTCCTACTAGAAATTACTCAGTGGCCAATGTTTATGGCACACATTTTTCATTCTGTAAGCAAATACAGATCACTGACAGCACTTGTTGGAAGTGGTTAGTCTCACTCTCAGTTCTCTGTCTGCCTCCCTCCCCTTGTCTTTCCACTTTTACTCTCTCCCTTATTCCATTTCTCTTCTCCTCTTTGTTCCTCTTCTCTCTCCCTGGTCACCCTTCTACTCCAGCCTGTATTTATGGACAGAGCTCCCCTCAAGGCTGTCAAAGACTCCCTCCTCACTAGGAAGGGTGTACTTTATCCTCTAAGCAGTGAAAAACCACTGAAGGATTTTTCAGCAAGGATGTATCATGGCCACCCTGATGGGAGTGTAGAAAATTGGAGTTAAGAAAATCTGGGGTGCGTTTGACTCTTGGTCCAAGGAAAAAACCAGCTTTGTGACTTTGGGCTACTTATTTCACTTCTCTGCACCCAGTTTCCACATCTGTAGCATGGGAACTTTAATTCCTAGCTCTCAGATGGTTGTTAGACTTAATGATGTAATGTATATAAAGTATAGAGCACAGTGCCCAGAATAGAGCAAGTGCTTAGTAAGTACCAGCGGGTATTATCACCATGTAAATGTACACAGATGTTCATAGCATCATAACAGCTACAAGGGGGGAACAACCCAAATGTCCGTTAGCTGATGAATGGATAAACATATGTGGTATATCCACACAGTGGAATATTATTCAGCCATAAAAAGAAATGAAGTGTATGCTACATTCATGTGGTAGCATGAGTAACACATGCTACAGTATGGATGAACCTTGAAAACATTATGTTAAATGAACGAAGCCAGACACAAAAGGCCACACACATTGTGTGATTCCACTTGGATGAAATGTCCAGGAGAGACAAACCTCCAGAAACAGAAAGTAGACAATGGTTGTGGAGGTTGGAGGGAACGGGGAGGGGTGGTCTCTGATGATGGTGGCAGGGTTCCTTTTTTTTTTGAGACAGAGAGAGAAACATTAATTTGTTGTTCCATTTCTCTATGCCTTCATTGGCTAATTCTTGTATGTGCCCTGACCCGGGATCGTACCCGCAACCCTGGAGTATCAGGGTGACACTCTAATCAGCTGAGCTACCCAGCCAAGTTTCTTTTTGAGATAATGAACATGATCTGGAATTAGATAGTGGTAGTGGTTTTATAACTTTGTAAATATACTTAAAACCACTGAATTGTATACTTTATTTCTTTTTTATTTTATTTATTTACTTTCAGAGAGAGGGGAAGGGAGGGAGAGAGGGAGAGAAACATCAGTGTGTGAGAGAAACATTGATCATGGGGGTTGCCTCTCGAAAGCCCAACTGGGAACCTGAGGGGGAACTGAACCAGCAACCCTTCAGTTCACAGGCCGGCACTCAATCCACGGAGCCACACCAGTCAGGGCTGAATTGTGTACTTTAAAAGGTATATGAATTACATTGATTTAAAATTATATATATTAATATGTTGTAGGAAATTCCTACTATAAAATAGGATTGCATATAAAAGCATGGTACCTTTTAATTGAGAGTAAGTCTCCTTGGCCTGGACCCTGTTTCTGGTCTCTGCTCCTTCCCCTCCTCCCACAACTCTCCCTCCACAGCCCAGGCCTACAACCACATGTAAATGCTGCATAAATGCTAGCTACTGTTGCTACGTTTAAAGGCCTTTAAGAAGCAGAGAGCTTCTGTAGGAATGGTTTTATGTCATGATATAAATGTTTCCACACTCTAGAATTGAGAAATGCTGATTTTTATTGTCATCAAACAGTGGCTGGACACACTGACACAGCCTTGTCTGTGTGTTTGGTGTCCCCAGCCAGCCAGTTACATCCTTAGGGCGGAGACGGCGTCTTAACCTTTCTTTACTTCTAGACAGCACTCCCCTAGCAAGAAAGATCAAGGAATATTCCATTTAACACATAATTCTTGACCATCTACTGTTTTCAAGACACAGCTTTCTTCTTACGTTTCTCTCTTCCTGCTTTGAGAGGAGTGCCTTTGGATCAGGGCCAGATCTGAGTCTTCTGTGTCCTCAAGCTCCACTCATTTAAGGTTTCCCAAATTGGATGGAATGGGCAGTTTTTTCGGGATGGGGAGGGGGGGGTGTTGCTTTTCTTTTTTAAAGACTTTATTTGACAGGAAGGGAGGGAGAAAGAAAGGGAGAAAAACATCGATGTACATGAGAGACATCGATCAGTTGCCGCTCACACCCCCCAACCAAGGAAGGACCTGGCCTTCAAACCAGGCATCTGCAATAACCGGGAATCGAATGGGTGACCTTTCAGTTTGTAGAATGATACCCAACCCACGGAGCCACACCAGTCAGGGCTGAAATGGACAGCTTTTGAAGAGTGAGGTATTCAGACCTGGACTTTGGAAAAGAGATTCTGACAGTGTGGGGGGTCAGAGTAGCCTTTCCTCCATATCTGCCAAGTCTTTGCACACAGTCAGCGCTTTTACAGACTCAGCTGGTGGCACTTAAAAGAGGGAGAAAGTAGATGCATGGCCCTTTCTTTTTGCCATACTTAAAGTTCTTTGTCTTCAAATCACAGGAACTAGTGAGTGGAGGAAAGCCTGCCCACATGCACACACTCACCAGCGAGTAGCATTAGAACATCCTCCAGCTGGCACTGGAGCAGCCAGGTTGCTGGGGATGGCCACACCCTTCCAGAGGACTCAGCTGACTCTTGCAGGCAGGAAATGCCAGAGAGAAAAAAGCATTAGGAGAGAGGGGCAGAAAGAAGGGGGCCTTTACATTGTTATTTGGGACATTCTTTGCTTTAGTAAGGAACTCTTCTATATATGATTTTTATAAATGAATGTTCATCTGTATGCAAATGAGTTGGATAACAGGAGTATCTTAATAACTAATGCATTGGTGTTGGGGTATATTAATCTGTGTGTTTGGTACATTTGTTAGCATGTTCAGCTATGTGTATTTGTATGTGTAGAGCACATCTGTGTGTGTGTAACATATCTATGTGTCTAGTAGTATGTGTAGTATGTTTCTGCACATGTGGGAGCCATAGTACTCTGACCTCTCTGTTAGAGAGGACTAAGACCTCTCCTTTCAAGTAGCTAGACATGTTTTTCCTACCATTGTCCCATCTTTTAGGTTTTTGTTGCTCTACATTTCCATGGGCATTCCTAACACTAAAACGAGGGTTCAAGCCCCTCTGAGGTCCCACTGATTATTCACAGAGCCTCTGATGGACTCTCTTTCTCCTCTTCCTGCCAGGAGCCAATCCCCTACAGAGGAATGAGATGGGACACACACCCTTGGATTATGCCCGAGAAGGGGAAGTGATGAAGCTTCTAAGGACTTCTGAGTCCAAGGTAAGTCTCAGAGAAAGGAAAGGCCTGTGGGCACTCCATGAGGCATTTAATTTTTCATTCGTTAAATTATGTCAGGCTTCACACTTCCTCTTAGGTTGTTATTATCTGTTTAAAACAAATCTAACCCCCAGTCTCATCAAGAATAGGAAACTTCCTGCCATGACCAGGAAGAATCCTGGGTCACTTTTTGCTTCTGAGGATTAACCTTCAAATGTAATTTTTGAGGTGATGGACCTTCTAGCTCCTCTTCATAAGAGGGAGGCTGGTGAGACAAAATCTTTACCCCAGATACTATTTCCTAAGCCTCATGAATTCATTCTGTAGCCTCAGCAAGGCATTCTTCCCTATCACCACTTCTCTAGAACCCTTCCCTGACCCCTCCTCTCCGCACACACACTCCATGGAGCCTGGTGTACAGTCTGAGCTGCCCCCACCCCCCGGAATCTTCATCTTAATTTGATCTTTTCACCCAAACTTTTGAACTCCCCCAAAACAGGACTGCCTCTGGTCCTCCCAGCCACCAAAGTGTAACTCAGGAACTACTTGGCAGAATCCAAGAATTAGAATCACAAATCTCAGGGTTGGCAGGTTCCTGAGAAATCATCAAGTATAACAGTGGTAAATCATACCAAAGCCAAACCAAATAATCAGAGGAAAATAGAGCTGTTCTGGTTGAAGGAGAGATGGACCTATTACTTCCGTGGCTTGTCTGTTCCCTCCTGAGCAGCCTCCGTGGAGGCTCTGCTGTGGGGCAAATGTCTTAAATTTCTGAAATCAAATGACTTATTTTACTTCTAGGGAAATTAGAGCCAGGGGTATGATGTGGCTTGCCTTTGGTCCCAGAGTAAGTCAGCATCAAAACGGAACCTAATAGACTTGAGCAAAGTAAGGTTAGAGGCAGGACTAGAACTAGAAAACCTGATTCTGACACTGTCTTATACTCTTTCCTGCATCATAGTGTCTCTTGTTGGCAAATTGGCTGAAGGTCCCTGAGATGATTCAGTGTAACAGATCCCACCTAGTGGCAAACAGCCTGTGTCTTGAGTAAGAGCACTTAGGTTGCTGGACTGAGACAGGACGTGGGTTGTGATCTCAGCTCCACCACTGGGTGACCTTGGGCTAGCACTTTCCCTCACTGAAGCTCGGTTTACCTCTATGCAGTGAGAAAACTGGACTAAATTGTTTCTGAGGTTCCGTTCAGTACACAGCGGTCTGTGTGTCAGGGTAAACACATCATGCTGTTGCAACAAGCCCGAATTTTAGTTGTCTAAAACAACAAAGATTTCTTTTTGCTTTATGCTGCATGTTCATTGTGGGTCCCTGGGGGGCGGAGTGCTCTGCTCATCTCGGGCACTCAGGGACCTGAATACAGAGCAACCACCCTGCGGAATGTTGCTGGTTGCTTGCCAGAAGGAAAAGAATTTTCTGTAATATCTTGCATCTGCAGTTAAGTGTTCAGCCTGGAAGTGGAACCCTCAACTTCCGTTCATAACTCAGTGGACATACTAATCCCATGTTCCTGCCTAATCACAAGGAGACCAAGAGTGAACCTACCATGCATCTAAAAGGGGAAGAACTGGAATTATTTGGTAACCAGTGTTAACTACAGTTTGTCTCCTTGGGATCCTCAGTAACCATCTTGCAATAATTCCCTCCAGGGAAGGGGAGAAGTTAGGAGGGTGGACTGGCTTTTACAGCACATTCCAAGGGGCACTTGGGGGCAGTGAAGAGCAAAAATTGCACAGAACAAATGCTCCCTCTTCTTGTTCAGATTTCCCACCCCTAGGAACAGCCCTGGAAGTCAGGTCAGCTTTCTCAGGGGCCTTAAGGAAATCCCTAAGCATGTTTCAGATAACCTCGGGGGCTGCGTCCCAGTCATCATCTCCCCTTTCAGGCCTAATTACTGTCTTCTGAAAGCCAGCACTGCATTTGACCAAGAGTATAAATGGTTTGTCAGGTAATGTGACATAGGACTGAGTCTTGTCTGGTCATGTAAAGCAAAAAAACAGGCCTTTTAGTGCCAGCACAGGGAGAGGTTAGGGCTGCTGAGGGACCCTTAACAAAATTTGGCTGCCAAAAAAATGGCTTGATGTAGGCTACAAGGCTTCTGTCCCAAGTTAAGAAATGGCAATTGCATTCCTTTGTGCCAATCAGACCCTTCTGGACCACAGAAGGCAATTGCAGACACTACCTTCTGGGCAGACTAAGTTCTTAGAATCTGCAGAGAGGGCAGCTAAGGGGACAGGAAGAATTGAGCCCTGAGAAAAGGCTGAAGGCAGTAGGGTCGTCTGGCCCAGAGAGGAGAGACTGCATATGGGCACAGAAACGGCTATGAGTGGGAAGGGAGGAGATTCATTCAGTGGCAAAGCTAGGACAGAGCCAAGCTTAAGGGTGGCAGATGCAAGAAGGAGCTCCCTAACAGAGCTGTCATCCAGTGCGAGGGGCTGCCTGTAGAGGCTAGACAACCATTTAGAGTCACCCCAGGGCTCCTGTAGCTTCTCAACAGGAAGACTGTTTCTCTCTTTTGTCACTTCTCTGCACTTGATCCCTTCATCTGGTCTGGATTTCCTACAGCTGGAATGTCCAGCTGTCCTCTGAGCATCTGCACCTGATCGCTCTGCCATCCCATCGGATTTTAACCAGCTGAACTGCCCCCCAGCTCTCCCTCGATGTCAGCAGCATTGTCTCTCATTGGCTTAGCATCTGTGTAGTCACCTATTCTTTCTGCTCTGTTATTCTCCAAGCTGCAGAGCTACCTTTTTAAAATTGTGAGGCAAAGTTTCTGAGGAAGAGCACTGCTTTAGACCTGGTTTCTGTCTCCCTCTGCCAGAAAGTAAGCAGCAGCTGCTCCTGTGTTCAGCCCTCTGTTTGTAGCATAATGACTCAGGTCTGGAGGGTGCAGAGGCTCCCGCCTGAGACCTCGTCTCCTGGCTCTTTGTCTGGACATGGGTTACCGCCACTCTCATCTCATTTTACTCCTCTTCTGTCCGTCCGGCATCCTCTGCCTCCCAGCTCAGCCTCTTCTACCTTCACCTACCACACTGTGGTCAAACACGTGCTCATTACAGAAAATCTTAATTGTAAAGGTCATCTGTCCCATCACAGAAAATTAGGAAAGTAAAATAAGAGAATTAAATAATTCAGTACATATTTATAAATGACATCTGTATGCCAGGCTCTGGGCTGTGTGGGAAGAAGACAGATGGTGAAACACTGAAGGAGATCACAGTCTGACAAAGAGACAGGCAGGTGAACTATGTCACCTCTGAGTCATCAGTCCCAGGGAAGCCCCGGAACCGTGAAAACCCTGAGGTGGCTTCTCATCCTGCCTGGGAGATCAAGGAAGGCTTCTTGGAACAGATGCCAACTAGCAGAATCTCAATTAAAAGCATACTAGCCTTTATACCTATACCTAATTTCTATTAATATTTTTAATTATTTATAATAATAGTAGGTACCATTTATCTAGTATATTCAGACACTATTGCTCATTTTAATCACACCCAGAGAATGAATTGGCTCTAGTATATATTTTTTCTAGTCCTGTAACAAATCTGTGAAGCAGTTCTTCTGCCATTTTACAGATGGGAAACAAGCTCAAAGAAATGGGGTGACTTACAGAAAATCAAGTTGTTATA